>PVIJ01002232.1:110615-167280 GCA_004024925.1 Scalopus aquaticus | reverse complement strand
GTTTGTCTTTTTTGAATGCTGAATAGTATTCCATTGTGTATATGTACCACATCTTCTTGATCCAGTCATCTATTTTTGGGCATTTGGGTTGTTTCCATACCTTAGCTGTTGTAAACAGTGCTGCAATAAACATGCGGGTGCATGTATCCTTTCGGATTAGTGTTTTTGTGTCTTTTGGGTATATTCCCAGTAGTGGTATTGCTGGGTATTGAGGGATATTTTAAACTGCTCAAGTGTTTAGAGCAGTCACTTGATCAGTTCCTTAAAAGCATGCACTGCTGGCATAGTGCCCGGGTGGGTGACGAGAGCCAATGTGGGTCCAATGAGAAGGTTGATGCTGAAGTGCAACAGGTGCATGGCAGGTGGAGGTCCATCAGCCCTCAAGACAACTGGAGGCCAAGGAATTGTAGCTGCCGGGCCCATATAATCCCGGTTTTGGCTTTGTATGTTTGTTTGTTTGTTTATTGTTTATGTCTTTTACATTATTGTGTAGCTTACCCACCACCGATTCACCTGTGAACCGTCACCATAGTCCCTTGTGCTCTTTTCTCCCCCGTTTTGAGCCCTTATCCTCCCCTTCCCTCGCTGAATGTCTCTCTCTTAGTTGGTTCCCCTATATTCCTGCTATAAGTGAAACCATTTGGTATCTTTCTCTTTCTTTCTGGCTTATTTTGACTCAACAAAAACACAGGTAACAATCCAGTCAAAAAATGGGCAGGAGAGCTAAAAAGACACTTCTCTAAGGAGGAACTGCAAATGGCCAACAGGTCTATGAAAAACGTTCAATATCACTTATAATCAGTTTTGGCTTTGAAGAGTGAACCTTCATAAGGTCATTTGTGTGGTGTGTTCATACTGCAGCTCTGCAGGTTAGAGTTAGCAGGAGGAACTCCTGGGCTTTCTGCACCTCCATGTCATGTTGAGCATTGCCTCATGGACCTTGGCTGCAGCTGATAGATGGGCTACTGCTGCCCCCAGAGCAAGCATACAGCTCCACGTGTGGGCAGGGCAGGCCCCAATTGATCCCTTGGGAAGAACACAAGGCAGTGACCTGGACTCCAGCTCCATCCACAGCAGACATTGTTCTTTGAGCTGATGTGGCTTTACATTGACTTCCAGTCTGGAAGTAGACCGCCTTCACATTTGAGTTTCAACTCTATGTGGGAATACCTGATGAAAACTTGCTTGATTACATTAAAAATACATTCACTTTATTTTTGTTATCTTTTGTTTTGTTATTTATTGAGGTAACATTACCTATGTTTTAGAGGTATATGTTCATAACTGCAAATGTATGTTATCACACCATGTCCCTCCACCAAAAGTCCCACAGTCCTCCACCTTAGTCCATTGGGGCACCTTCCCTCTTTGTTCTTCACCCTTTACCACCCCCCCTGCCCCCCGACTCATAGACTCAATTCTTCAGATTTCAAGCATTTGTTTTGTCTGTTTCTTTGCTTTGTTTCTTGATATTCCACATTATGGGTGAAATAATCTGGTATTTGTCTTTTCTCTTTCTGATTTATTTCGCTTAGTATAATCCCCTCCGGTTCCATTCATGTGTTTGCACATGGCAAGGTTTCATCTCCCCCCCCCCTTTTTTTTTTTTGATGACCAAGTTGTATTCCAACCACATCTTTACCCACTCTTTGTTGCTGGGCACTTAGGCTGTTCCCATGGCTTGGCTATTATAAATAGTGCTGTGATGACCATGGGTGCATAATTCCTTTCAAATTAGAATTTATTTTTTGTAATTCTTGGGTAGGTACTGAGGAGAAGGGTCACTGACTTGATCATATAGTTAGGTCTACATTAAATGACTGAGGAAACTGCCAAAGTGTTTTCCACAGAAACTGTATTCATCTACATTTCCACCAATAGTGTACAAGGGTCCTTTTTTCGCCACATCTTCTCCAACATTTGTTCTGCTTTTTTAGATATGTGCCATTCTCACAAGTGTGAAGTGGTTTCTCACTGTGATTTTGATTTGCATTTCTCAATAATGTGCAGTTTTTCAAGTGCACGTTGGCCATCTGTAAATCTTTGGAGTTGTGTCTATTTAGTTCTTCTGTTCATTTTTTGACTGGGTTATTTGTTTTCTTTTTGTTTAGTTGTATGAATTCTGTATAGAGTTTAGATATTAGCCCCTTGTTGGACATGTGATGCACAAACACTTTCTCCTGTTCATTAAGGGATTTTTCTTTATTGATAGATTCTTTTGTTGTGTAGAGGTTCTTAAATTTGATGGAATCTCATTTGTTTATTTTTGCTTTAGTTTTCCTTGCTTTTGGAGTTGAGTACCCAAAGATATTTCTGAAGCCAGTGGTTCTAAGTGTTTTTGTCTATGTTCCTTCCATATAATTTATGGTTCAGGTTTTATATATAAGTATTTGTTACATTTTGATCTATTTTTTTGTGTATCGACTGTGATTGTGGTCTAGTTTCATTCTTTTACATGTGGCTGTCCAGTTTTTCCAGTATCATTTGTTGAATAGACTTTCCTTTTTCCTTTGTAAATTCTTGGCACCTATGTCATAAATTAACTGTCCATGTGAGTGTGGGTTTATTTCTGGATTCTATTTCTATTTCTTTTATTTCTAATCTAATTTCTATTTCCTTTCTTTGAGTAGCTTTTGGTTTCATTTCTTCTTCTTTCTCTAGTTCCTTAGGGTATAAGGTAACCTTGTTTGAGATCTTTCATTTTCTTGATAATGGTCCTGTATTGCTATAAAGTTTCCTCTTATTGCTGCTAAGTCTATTTTACCTGATAAGTATGGTTGTGTCTCCCCTTTAAAGATACGATTTACTTTAGGATTGTTTTCCAATCTTTTATTTTGAGTCCATGTTTATCTCTTTAAACGCAGATGAGTCTCCTGGGGATAGCAGAAAGTTGGATTTACATTTCTGACCCACGTAGGTATTCTTTGCCTTTAAATATTGGTGAGTTTGGGCCATTGGCATTTAGGGAAATTACTGATATGTAAGTATTTATCACCATTTTGCTAATTGCTTTCTGGATAGGATTGTAGTTTGTTTCTGTTCTTTTGTTCTTCTCAAGTCAGTGAGATGGAGGAAAGGGAAGTAGAAAACAGCCACAAATACCAACAAAAAAAGGAGAATTTAAAGAAAATAAAGACAACATGTACTCTTCCTTATATTTTGAAAATTACCTTTCTTTATAGTGTTTTGATTCCATTTTTATCTTCTTTGTTTTTTCTATTTATCTTGTTCTGAGTTTGTCACGTGGGGTTCTATACTTACAACTTATCTTAAATTGCAAGCAAGTTTTTTTTGAGTTTCTTACACCAGTACCCAATTTTATTCTCTTTCCACCCATATTTTCTGTTTTATTTTTTGTTTGTTTTAAATGAGATTTTTTTTTTTCATTTTATAGAAATCTTTTCAATATATCTTGTGTTACCAGTTTAGAGAGGGATTATTACAAATGTTGCTTGTCTGTAAAACTCTTTATTTATTACTCCTTCATTTGTGAAAGTTACCCTAGTCAAGTAGAGGATTTTTGATTAGAGAACTTTTTCTTTCGGCACATCGAATATGTCTTGTCATTACATTCTGGCCTGTAATATTTCTTTTTTAAAAAATATTTATTTACTTATGCATGCAAGAGCTGGGGTGTAGACCAGAGGTGTGTCGGGGGTGGTGAGAGGATTTGTCAGAGACAGAGTAGGGAGCAGAACAGGCAGATGTACTGAAATACACTGCGGAGGGGAGCAGCGGGCCAGACAGGGGAGGTCTGCTGTGCCATGTGGGTCAGCTCCCTGGCTGGATCATTGCAGTGGCTGGCAATAACTTGATAGTGCTGTGACTTTAACCCCTGCACCACCAGGGAGTCCCTGGCTCATAATATTTCTGCTGAGAAATCCACTGAGTCTTACGGGGATTCCCTTTTAGGAGATGTTTGCTTTTTTCTCACTGTTTGTAGAATTGTCTCCTTATCTTTAATTTTGCCATTTTAATTCTAATGTATCTCCATATGTGTCTGTTTGCATTTGTTTTGTTCTGAGATTTTTGAACTTCCTCAGTTTGGATGTTTGTTTCCATCATCAGCTATTATTTCTTCAAACAAGATTTCTTCCCCTTTCTTTCTTTCTTCTCCTTTTATGCAAATATTTCCCCTTTACATGCTGTCCCATAAGTCTTTCATGTTGTCTTTATTTTCTTTAAATTCTGCTTTTTTTGTTGGTATTTGTGGCTGTTTTCTACTTCCCTTTCCTCCATCTCACTGACTTGGCCTCATTGAATATATGTTTGAACTCTTTTATTGTATTATTTTTTAGTTCATCTATTGCATTATTTATATTTTTGACTTTTGTTTGGAGCTTTTTCATCTTTATCATTGTTGTAGTTTTCATTTTTTCCTATTATTCTCCAATTTCACTAAGCATCATTAAGACTGTTGCCCTTGAATCTTCAAGTAGATTGGCCAGTTCTGTTGGATTAAGGATTTCCCCTGTTGTTTTGTCTTCATTCATCAATTGGGGTGAGTTCCTTTGTCTCCTTATTCTGTTTGATGCTCTGTGATTATTTTTATGATTTAAGTTAGACTTCTTTCCTTCCAGTACATCTGTGATGATCCTAGGTAAGAAATGCAGTTTAGAGGGTATTGGCTTACAGCGTTGGACTTGGAAACTGTTTTATATATAGCACAGTAAAAGCCCAGGGAATCTCCGTAATACCAGATGCGGGAGAGGTGGAATCTTGGGTTTCCCTAGGCTTCTAGTGTCTTTGGAGTATCAAGCTAGTCTTTGGCAGTTCCAGGTATTTCAACTCAACACCTGCCCCACAGTCAATATTCTGACTGAAGTGGGATGCCCCAAGGTGGGTGTGTCCCCCAACGCCCCAATATTCTCCAAAATGGTCCTTGACAGGATCTTTTCTAAGACTTCCCTATCTTTCTGCTCATCTCTGTCTCATCTCCTTGTGGCTGTTCTGATAGTCAAGTCTTCTGTTCCTTTCCAAGTGCATTTGCTCCCATACTAATGCTGTGTCCATGAAGGGAAAGAAACTCTAGGCTGCTGCTTAGATCAATTTCCGAAATTAAATTTTTTATAGCTCTCCACATTTTATTTTAATTTTTCCTCATAACTAACCCTTATATATTCTTTTTGACCCTTTTCCCTTCCCCTCTCCCTCTTAACCTCACAAACTTTATTTATCAATGCCCACTAGTTTTTATAAGTTTCTAACTTTGTCAAATCATCCACTATATAAATGTCTAGTATTTGTCTTTGTAATTCTGACTTGTGCTATTACAAATAATTCTGTCAAACTCTCTCCATCTTTTTGAAGATGCCAATTATTGAAAATTAGTTTTAAGCAAAATATACATAATTTTAACAACATTAAATATAAATAAGTTTTTCCTTTACTTTTACTTAAAAAGTATAATAAAGTGACTACATCCAAGATATATAAAAATACATAACTCAACAATAAAAAAAACAACAACTCAATTAAGAAGTGAGCAACAGATCTGAACAGATAATTTACCAAAGGGAATATTCAGAAGGCCAATATATATTTGAAAAAAATGTTCATCATCACTTCCAATAAAAGATTTGCAGGTGAAATTCACAACAAAAATTTCAGTTTCACATCCTTTAGAATATTAAGAAGATCCCTAAAAGCAAATACTGGTGAGGATGCAGAAAAAGAGGGAATTACTGTTGGTGGGAAGATAAACTAGTACAGTGATTCTGAAAAGTGATCTGTATTCATCTTAGGAAGCCAAAATTATAAGTTACATACAACCTAGCAATTCCTTTCTTGGGCATCTATCCAATGAATGTGAAACCATTAACTCAAAAAATTATATGGAGTACAAAGTTTATTGCAGCATTATTTACAACATCTAGGATACAGGAACAACCTAAATTTCCAGTGATAGAAGACTGGATCAAGAAGATGTGGTTTAGCCATACTATGGAATACTACTTAGCCATGAAGAAAGATGAAATGCAACCCTATTGGCAAAACAGGCATTTTGAGTGAATAATGCTTAGTAAAGCAAGTCAGAATGATAAAAACAAAGTGTACATTTACATAGCTAACAAACTGAAAAATAAAATGCAAAAAAATAATAGGGGAAGTCAATAAATGCAATGAAGGAAGGAAAAAGGACTAGAGGATGTAAAAAATGGTGGTGGAGAAGAAAAAGAATGGAATGGTGTATAATTAAAGGTCTGGCAATAACAAACAACTTAGCAGCTGGGCATGTAAGTTATTATATATAATAGATCTGTCCCATACTCCAAGAACTCTATAAACCTCTTTAAAAACTACAACAAACAACCTCATTAAAAATAAGCAAAAGATCTGAATAGACACTTCTCCAAAAGAAGAAATACAGATGGAAATAAGCACATGAAAAATCTTCATTATTTCTGTTCCTAGAAAAATGCAAATCAAACCAACCTTGACATCTCCAACCACAAGAAAAACAAAAAAGATGTAAACAAATATCTATATCCAACTAAAAGTGCTGCACAGCAAAAGAAGTCATCATTTAAGTGAAAAGGAAGCATGCTGATTGGAAGGAAATATTTGCAAACAATATGTCACACATATATAAATATATAAACAACACTTACAAGTTAACAACATAATAATACATAAATAGATTAAAAAATGGGAAGAGGATCTTCATTAAATAAGACATACAGATGACAAACATGAAAAAATGTTCTACATTGCGTACCATTAGGGAAATGCAAAGGTAAACCCCAGTGAAAATTTATTTCATGTCATACTGGCTTAAATGGTTATTATCAAAATGTTAAGAATAATGAATATTGACAAGGATATGAAGTAAAAGGAATGCTTGGGTACTATTGGTGGGAATATAAATTGGTGCAGCCACCTCAGAAAAATAGTATGGGGTTTCATCAAAAAATTAAAAACAGAATTTACCATAAGTTCCAGTTATCTCATTTCTGAAGAACATGAAAACATTAATTCAAAAAGTTATATACATATCTATGTTCACTGCAGCACTATTTACAATAGCCAAGATATCAAAATATCCCAAGTGCCTGACTAAAGCTGAGTGGATTAAGATGTAGGAGATATGCACTGTGGAATACTACTTAGTCATGAAAAACAATGAAAGATTGCTGTTTTCAATAGCACAGCTTAACCTTGAGGAAATTATGTTAGGTGAAGTAAGTCAAAAGAAGAAAAATAAATACCATGTTATTTCACTCATTTGTGGAATATAAAGAAAAGCAAAACAATAAATAAACAAACAACAAAACCAAAAACAAGCCATTAGACTCTGACAACAAAGTGGTGGTTGCCAGAGGGGAGAAAGGTGTTAGGAAGTAGATTGGTGTGTGTGGTGATTGGGTATTTGGTAGTGGGTGTGGTGGGAAATAACAGTTGCTGAGGTGATAAACTGTATGCCTGAAAGCTATACAGTGCCCTAAACTAATGTTATCTCAATAAAAACAAAAAACACCACCAGTAACATTGAGATATCACCTCATACCTGTGAGAATGTTATTATCCAAAAGACAAGAAACAGCAAATCTTGGGAAGGGTGTGGAGAGAAGTGAACTCTTATACCTTATTGATGGGATCGTAAATTGATGATCATAAATTGATGCACCAATATGGAGGTTCCTTGAAAAGTTAAAAATATAAGGCCCATTTAATCCAGTTACCCCACTTCTGGATAATTACTCAAACATACAAGAACACTAAGTCAAAAAGATATATTCAGCCCATGATTATTATAGCACTCTTTCCAATAGGCAAGACCTGTGAACTACCTAATTACTTATCAACAAAATAATAAAAAAAGATGTATATATATGTGTGTGGGTATATATATGTGTGTGTGTGTGTGTATACATACACATATATATTGTGTGTACTGTGTATACATATATACACACAGTATATATATGTGTATATATACATATATATACCCCGATATATATGTATGTATATATGTGTATATATACACATATATATACCCCCCCACACATATATATACCCCCCCACACACAATGAAATACTATTAAGCTATAAAGAATATGAAGTCCTGTCATTTCCAACAACATGAATGACCTAGAGGGAATTATGCTTTGTGAAAGAAGTGAGACAGAGGAAAACAGATAACATGAGTTCACTCATATGCGTTATATACTGAAAATAGGTGAAATAAATAAAATGAAAATAAATTTTTGGACTATAAAACCAATTAATGGTTATTTAAAAGGGAAGGGGAAGAGTGTGGGTAAACTGGGAAAAGTGGACAATGGGCATGATGAAAGATAAAATTTGACTCTTAGCATGAACTTAATGTAATATATACACTTGTTGATTCTGAATGATGTACACTTGAAACTTACGTGATGTTTCAATTAAAAAAAAATTCTTCAGTGTCAAGAGGAAGACTGGTATTCCAGGATGCAGGAGATACAAATGCGAGAAATGAATTAGGAGAGCATGTTACGCTACTTTCAGGAAGACTATTAGGTTGAGTAAAGGAAGGCCTCAGGTCAAGGTGTAAAATTAAATGAGGCCAGAGGGCTGGAATACACCTGCAGGATGAGGCTTTTCCTGGTCTTGGCCAACTTGATCTCTTCTTTGAAATCTGATGCCCATAGAAGGCCAAAAGCTTGGACAACACTCTTTCCTGGGTGAGAAAAGCTGCCTGGCTTTTACGGGAATGTTTTCTGAGGATGCTGTTTCTTTGTCCTTGTTCAATCCTGATAACAGTCTGAGTGGTGGTAGTGAGTGTGGAATGCAGAACACACCAGAGATGAGCGCAGAGAGGCTATCTAGGAAGGCAGCATGGAGAGAGTGTTCACTGCACACTGGGTTTGCCCTGGTGGCTTTCAGGACCTTCTCTTCCAGTCTTCTCATGACACTATGAAGCTGCTGGTGCAACCCAGGGCTTTCAGAGAAGGACTTGAGATGCCCAAGTAGGGAAGGAGGAAAGGGCCTCCCCTCTCTACCAACAGAGCTGGAAGGGGATGGAGAAGCAGGCAAGGTACACATGACTCCCATCCCCAAGTTCCTGATCCGGGGGAGGGCCAGATTAAACTCCCAGTGTGATGGGAGTCTTTTTTTTTTTTTTAAGATTTTATTTATTTATTTTTCCATAGAAGAACTGGGGTGTAGGCCAGAGGTGCGGGGGGTGAGAGGATTCACCAGACACAAAATGGGGAGCAGAGCAGATGAATCTACTGAAATACACTGCTGAGGGGAGCAGCGGGTGAGACAAGAGAGGTCTGCCGCGCCATGTGGGTCAGCTCCCGGGCCGGGGATAGAACTCAGGCCTTCGCAATGGTAGCACTGACACTTTCTCCCTAGGCCATCAGGGAGGTCCAGTGTGGCTATCTTGTCTTCACATACCTATGACCCAAAAACCAGCGACAGGAGGGAAAAGGAGGAGAAGTAATGGAGGGCAGCCACAGAGGGAGGTGGGGCTGGAAGTGGCGGCATCCTGGTGTGGAGGGATCAGGCTAGGACAGACCCTGGGCCCTGACAGTGACCCGCCGGGCAGCCAGGTCCTCAGGAGAGGGCAGCCGGCCTTGCAGGCGTCTCTGGGTGCCGATCCTTGAGCTTAGTATTAAGGGCATGTTAAATGCTAAGCCAATATTTTTAAAAGTGCTTCTTTGAAAAAGTTATTTTCTGATATAAAAGTAATGCACACAAATTTCAAAAACCTCAAAAAACATAGGCAAGTAAAGATTCCTATATACCTACTGATCTGAGATCATCTATAATTGAGATTTCATGCATATAGATTCTATATGTATGTATTTTTTCTTAAGTATGATTTTTATTTATGATTGGACTTCTTATTTTTTTTTAAATTGTGGTGACATATACATAACCAAACTTAACATTTTAATCATATTTAAGTGTATGTTTGGTGGCATTAAGTGCATGCGCACTGCTGGGCTGTCATTTCCACCTCCCACTTACAGAACTCTTTCATTGTCCAGAACTGAGACTCTGTCCCCCTTAAACACTAACGTCCCCTCCAATCCCTGGTACCCACCATTCTAGCTTCTGTCTCTGATTTGGCTATCTCAGGTCCTCTACATAAGTGGAATCACACAGTATTTGTCTTTTTGCTTATTGCAGTGAACCAAATGCCCTCAGTGTTCATCCATGTATATGTCAGGATTTCCTTCCTAAACAATTCTCCACACACCTTATATATTTTAAACAATAAAATATATTGCGTTAAAGGCATGGATCATTCTCCAAGCATTGTATTTTCCTGTAACTTGTTTACTTTTAAGTTGACAACCCACTTCCAACCTATGCCTCACAGCAAGGAAAGACCTGATGATAGGCAAGGAGAAAAGTGACTGAGAGAGGAATAAAAACATTGAATTTTCATTCCCCAGTGTCTCCTGCTACTCTCTATCCTGTCACAGGCCGGCTCTCCCTGTGGCCTGAGGGAGCCATCCATTGCTGCTCCCTTGTGACCCAGTCCCAGCTGCTAACAGCAGCCCTGGGTGCCTTGTTTCATCCCTGCCAGCCGGGTGACTGGGGGATGAGTCACTCCAGCACTCAGCATCTGGAAACACCCTCTTATCAATCTTTCCAGGAGACAGGGTCTCTGCTGGCGCCTGGTGTCCCTGCCAGGAATGTGGGCCTCTGTGACGGATGCTGAGCAGAGCGGGCCTTGTGTTTGCGTTGGGTTATTTATGGTGGTGACTCTCGAGCAGCTGCTGTGTGTGCTTCAGGACACCGTTCCCAGGCTGGTCTCAGAAAGGCGCTCAGGGGCCATGGCTGGCTTCCAGGGCTGTCCAGGACTCAGCATCGCTGTGGCTTTTGGGACCAGCGCATTGTCTCATCTCTTTCTGTGTTGCTCCTTTTCAGGATGGACGGTAAGGTCAAGTGGGGTGACATCATGTTAAGAAAAGAGGAAGTCAGACTAGATTTGTCTGGGGGGCCAGCATTCTGAGTGGAGCTTGGTATTGTCCCCTAGAACTTATCTCCTCAGCCCCAGGTCCCTAGGGCCCTACTAGGATCCTGGGGTTGGGGAGGCTGTGAGGAGAACATGAGTGGCCTGTGTCGTGAGCACTCTGCAAAGTGCTGGGACTACATGCCAAGGTGTCACCTGGAGTACAGAAGCCGGCAGGTTCCTTCCCTCTGAAGGCACCATTTGGGGTCCTGTGGCACCATGCTGGCACATGCCCCAGCTAATCCCCATGTCTCCTAGAGATGCCCAGCAGGACACAGCAGTGGACATGAGCAGAGGACTGCTCAGCTGTAGCTCTGAGCTAGCTGAGAGAATTTGAATTCATAAAGCAAAATGGTGGAAGTGCCCACCAGGAACTCAGTGTGGAGTGTTTAAAGCAGGCCTTCTGATGCCCATTTTGTCAATAGGGAAGTGGAGTCCCGGGGTGGGGGTGGAGGGGTGACTTGCCCATATTTGAGCACAAGAAGCAGAGTGCTGTGACTGTTCTCACTGTTTGCTCTGAGTCTTCAGGCTCCTCACTGGAGCCCATCTGTGTTTTTTAGGTTTATTGTCAGGTTTCTGAAAGAGCAACGTCACTCTCAGTTGACTGACTGTCACGATTTGATTCCTGGCTAGAGATGAAGGGGAGGGCCTGGTAGGGGACACCTCAACACACCACTCACAAAGCAGATTCCTGAGCTCTATGCTTTAAGTCATCTGATAGCCAATGTTTGCAAATGAATTTCTGACTATTACTCATGTTGGGCAAATCACTGCTTGTGGTCTGATGAGGAAGAATACAGGTCCTAGAATTAATTGGATGTGGGGAGAGAATTTAGTTTTGAATCCGGAACTGTGATGTTGAGCTAGTTATTTAAAACCCTCAATCTCAGTTCCATTGCCCACACAAAGGGTACAACTCCACCACCTGTGTATTAACTAGATGTGATAAAGTATACAAAAACACCTTGATCTAGGTAAGTAGTCAACAAATTTTGACTCCCCACTTCCTTTATTCTCCTCTCTTTGAGAGATTTTGTGAACATGTGGAATGTTCTCTCCCCCTTCTTCCTAGGCACGCTACTCTCTCTTGTCCTGGGACAGCCCCAGGAAGACAGGTTCTTATCCCAAGGAGAGAGTCCAGTGGGAGAGGTAGTGAATTGTGGAGATAGCTAAGCTGTTGATATAAGAATAATTGAGTCCAAGTCTGTGTGTTTTCACTACCGGAGATACGGGTGGCATTAAGAAAATAACTTGATGTCTTTGACTAGATAAGTGGCATCCATGTCCCTGGAAAATCTGAACACAGCAAAAGACAACCAGCAGGTAGAAGGACAATGGTTGTCTTTGTGCTATCCATTCCAGGGACTTATATCAGGCATCTGCTGAATCACAAGTTAGCAACCCAATCGTAAGTCTTAACTTATGAAGGCCATTTCTGTAAATGAGGTCAGTTGGGGGCAAACTGAAGGTGCAAAGACTCAGGATAAAAAATGGAATGTGAATCCTGACTTGCACGAGGGGAGTATGTCCATCTTATTTCAATCAGGAATTACCAGTGTTGGTGGGATGACACTGCTTATGAAAGATAAAAAAGCAAAAGTGGTTGCTTTTTCAAAAGAGACAAACACATGCAATTCGCAGCAACATGGATGGACCTAGAGGGGATCATGATCAGTGAAATAAGCCAGAAAGAAAGAGAAAATTATAGAATGGTTTCACCTATAACAGAAATATAGGGGAGCCAAATAAGAAAGCGACATTCAGCAGGGAAGGAGGGGCGGGGAAGGGCTCAAGAGGGGGAAAGAGGGGAGCATAGACGACTATGGTGATGGCTCCACTGGTGAACAGGTGGTGGGTAACTTATGGGGAACACACAATAATGTAAAATATACAAATAACAAAAATAAATATCTATTATATTAAAAAAAAAAGTGGTTGCTTTCCTGTTGGCCTAAGGGTTAAGTTTCAGCGCTAACACCACTATGGCCTGAGTTCCATCCCCAGCCAGGGAGCTAACCTGCATATGGTGCAGCAGACCTTTCCTGTCTCGCCCACTGCTCCCCTCAGCAGTGTATTTCAGTAGATCCACCTGTTAGGCTCCCTACTCTGTCTCCGGTGAATTCTTATACACCCCAGTTCTTCTATACCAAAAAAAAAAAAAAAAGCAAAAGGTATCCACATTGGAAATGAAGGGAGAAAACCCTATATTTTCAGATGACATATTGCATGTAGAAAATCTGAAGACTTACACAAAAACAATTAGGTCTAATAACACTGGTCAACAGTGAGATCGTTACTGGCTTAAAAAGACCATAATCTGTAGTATTTTGGTGTGCTGAAGATGAATATAACCCTGAAAAGTTTTTGTTTTGAAGTTCTCATTTTGAAGATATTTCATATAATTCATTTTATGTTTCACTGTGTAAATTTATCCAGTAGGACTGCAACAACATCCTAAATCAGCCTGGAATGATGTAATATTGCATCGCATTGCATAATATCATCATGCACACATCATCCAGAGTTGTTTGCATCATTTTCTGATGTAATGCAATACTACTGCCAGGTGGCTGCTGAAGTAAGCTGACATCAGCAGTGCACTCTCTAAAGCCCTGGCGGAAATATTGAGCATTGAAAATATTTCAGACTTTGTGCGAGACAGTTGAAGCTACTGTTCCATAGAACTGTTATCATTTTATCTGTTTAGGCACAATACAGAACAGTAATGCCTCGAAAGTGCATTAAGAGCATGGACAATTTCTGCTCTGTTTGTAGGGAAGTGACATTGCCAACCAGAAGAAAAGTATCCTTTCTCAAATGCCAGTGGTTAAATGGCAAAAATCCATCAGGTATTAATCGTAGGCCTATTACTATTGGCACACATTTCGTGATGTGAACATCAATTTATTTCAGATTACAAAAAAGCTAGAGCCAAAATTAAAATTTGACTGTCATATTCGTGTTGAGCACATACAATTTGATAGGAAATGACTAATTTTATTTTAGTATTATGACTTTCGTAAAAATTTGTTGACCAGTGTAATCAGTTTCTTCAAGTTTGTAAGATAAAAGACAAGAATAAATTTCATTTTGTATATTATCAGTGAAATTGGATTTAATTAAACTTTTACAATTGTAATAACATAAGTAGGAATAAAATATTTATCTAAAAATATCTGCAAGATTTGTATACCAAACACTGCTAAACATCATTTAAAGAAATTAAAGGAGGGACCTCCCTGGTCATGCAAGTGGTCACGTCTCAGCACTATGAAGCTATCAGCAGCTACTGCAGCAGGAGTTCAATCCCTGGCTTCCCACATGGCACAGAAGACCTCTCCTGTCTCACCTGCTGCTCCCCTCAGCAGTGTAGTTCAGTAGATCTGCCTGTTCTGCTCCCCACTCTGTCTCTGGTGAATCCTCTCACCTCCTGCACTTCTGGCATAACACCCCAGCTCTTGTACGCATAAATAAATAAAATGACCCTTTTTTTAAAAAAAGAAATTAAAGGAAACTTAAATAAATGGAAAGTCAGCTTGGTCAGGAAGGCATATCAATTGATAAATGAATTTAAAACATTCTATCTTTATAAAATGGAATGTTATTCAGCTAGAAAAAGGCATGAGGCACTTATACATTCTCTGACACAAGATGAACCGAGAAAGCACTATGGTGACTGAGAGAAGTGAGACACAAAAGATCAAATCGTGTGTGAATTCATTTATATGAAAATGTCTGAGGAGGCAAGTCTGCAGAGAGAAGTGAGGTTTGAGTAGTTTCTGGGGCTAGGAAGAGGGATGGACAGAGAAATAGTAAACATGTTTCTTTTTGGGGTGATAAAAATATTCTTTAAGTAGTGTAGGCTCTACAACTTAGTGAATATGTTAAAATCACTAAATTGCACTCTTTCAAAGTGCAAATTTTATGATATATGAATTATATCTAAGTTAAATAAGAGTTTACGAAAATGGAGTTATTTTGAGGAAAGATTCTGAAGTTAAACTTGAGCCAAAGTCTTTCTTGTTTTGGGTAGAAACTAATCTGATTAGGGGAAAAAGATATATGTTGTACTTATCCTTCAGAAATTGTTTTTAGCAGTACAAAATGCTTTCCATTAAAATGTGTAAAAGGAAGACTGTGACCATTTTTCCCATGAGTACTTTTAGGAAGAGAGAGTACATTTCTTTGGCATTTGAAGCTGAAACACACAAAGCCAGCAATGTTTCTGAGAGTAATTGATTCCATATCCACAACCAAGTTGTTTTTATATCCTATATTTATCAATGAAATTTATTGCAAATTGTAGGAAGTTAAAGACATAAAATACAAAATGAAGTAGAATATATGTCACTAATAATTTCACTGTCTTTACGTAGTGAATAGGTACTCATACTGATCATATTGAACATGGAACTAGCATTCCACTTACTTTCTTTAGTAGTATACTTTGCATATTCTAGGCATTTGAAAACTCACTGTCATTATTTTGTAAGAGATCGTATGCTTACCAGTGGGTGAATGGATATTGCTCTGATTTTCTGTTACTGCACCACAACCCTCAAAAGGAAAGAGGAAACCAAACCTGCACTCATAATTGTGGGGTGACTGCAACTAGCAGGTGTTCTTACTTAAAATAGCTCATGTGGTTGTGAGGATGGTGGCTAGGCTACCATCATTTCAGGTTCTTTGGGAGGCATATGGAAGGAGGTTCAGCCTCATGTCTGGCACCTCAGAAGAATTAGTTTGAACAGCTGAAGAGTAGCTAAGCTCATTCCATCTCCATTCAGCCTGCTTATGGCTGCTTGGGTGTTCTCACATCAAGGAGCTCTCACGATATCAGGCTTTGGATATGGTGACTGGATTCTCCAAGAATTCAAGTTTAAGAGACTAAGGGGGATACTCCTTCTCTTCTTATGATTTAACCTTGGGAGTCAACACACATCACTTCAGTCTCATTCATTCAGGCTAATACAGTGAAGACGGTCTTGAACAGAGTGAGGCATGAGTCACTGGCAACTATCATCAGGAACCACTGCGTGCGTTGAATTTGTCACCATTATTTTCACTGGTATTGAATACTGCGAAAGAGCATTCTATGTATATATCAGTTTAATTTCCTCTTAAAAGAAGCTACTTATGGGGCTGTGATCAACCTGTGAATGAACTCTTTAGAAATTTACTATCCATGGTGTCTCAGATAGTGTGTAGTGTTTTTTTCTTTGCATATGTGAGTAGCAAATGTTTTTCCAATAATTTTTTGGTATTTAATTTGAGATATGTAAAGATGTTTAAAGTTATTATAATATCCAGTCTATCATTCTGTTTCCACTATATTTTAAGGTTTTGTGCTTAGCCGACCCTTTTCCCACTATAAAAATAATAACTTCCATAATAAATTTGAGATGTCATTCATGAATCTTTTGGAAATTTATCTTGATAGATAGTTTAAGATAAGAACCTTTTATTTTTTTCTTATAAACTACAAGTCCTTTCTTAACATAAAGTGGCTCATGGATTCCTAATGGATCCTTTATTATATTCTAAATCCTTACATATATGAAGGTCTTCTCTGCCCATTATTGAATTCTATTGAAATCTGCCGAACTCTTTAAAACTGCAGAACTGGCTGAATGCCAGAACATACTATAAGTGTAATATATGTTCACTGGAGATATGTGTTAATATACCTATGTGTGTTTGCCCTTGTTCTTGACAGTAAGATTTCACAAGGACAACTCAAATAATAGAGTTTGCACTGTGATTCTAAGGTTAAAAGCACCGTTGATGACACCGTTGTGATATCCCCTCCTTTGCTTGGTTCTATAGAAATGGCTTATCACTGAAGAAAAAATTCACTTTCCATCCTTGGATAATCTTTCTTAAGTGAGTCCATAGAGGAAGGTGGAGACCTGGGAATCTCAGCCCAGTTCTTTACATGTGCTACAGGGAGAGCCAGAATTATAGGAGTATTTTTCCTGAGGGCAGCTAGATCTGCTACCACCAAAAAAATAACTTATTAAATAGTAGAAGGGGCTAATCTAATTGAGGACAGCGTGTAGAAACTTTGCCTGGTGAGATGTAGAGCAATGCAGCTTCCAGCTATCACAGTGTCACCATGGTGTCTGCCACAAATATTATTCCTGGAATCAAGACTGAGGTTCCTAGAAATCAGAGGTTTGGAGCATCTTTCTTCTTGCTGCAAATAGTCATGATGTGTCCCAGCTGCCTGTGGTCAGGATTCAGGGAGGAGGGGCAAAGCTGGGGGTGAGTGGCACAGAGAAACAGCCTCATTGTAACTCCACACTCACATGAGGAACTGAGGTGCCACGTGCCAAGGGCAGATGCTGGTATGAAGTAGGTCCCTGGGAGATAAAGCTGGTTCTGCAAAGCAGGGTTAAGTTGATGGCTACATTCTCCACTGGGTCAGGCGTGGTGTTAGGCACACTAGGCCTCTCTTCTACAGCTGAATGGTATCCCACTGTATCCACATCTTCTTTTGTGGTCTGTGAAAGACAAGTCATTCGTCTTATGAAATCAGTGGTGGGTGAGCACCACCAATGCCAAGAACCTGAAGACTATTCTGCAAATACTGCCCATTTCCTTTTTCCCATCCCTGTAGAAATTGGGAGGCATCAGTTATTATGAACACTTTAACATCCATATGGGAGAAATGGGGAGAAACCAAGGCTAAAAGTGGCCAACTAACTAGGTAACAAATGAGGGAGGGAAGGAAGACATGCCCACAGGCTTCTGTCACCAAAGCGTGACACCGTATCCGCGTAATGCCACCTCACCAGCCGGGTCCTCAGGAGACCTTCATTTTCCCCCACTGTGGCTGCTTTTCAATTCCTACAAGATGTTTGATCTTAGCAATCAACACTTTTCTTACCACAATACCTTACCTCTTGCAGGTGTTGTGCAAGGGTAAAATGATTGACTAAAGATGTTTGCATCATGACTGTCCCCAAGAAAGAATCCCTCCTTAGGAGGCATTCTTGTCACTGATCTTGTTGTTCTGAAAAACAACGAACATGTCTGAGCAGCTGTGTATATTGTTGCCTGCAACTGGATGATGAGACTCTGCCCTGGTAACACCTCCACCTTGCCCTCTCTTACTGACCTTTAGGTTCAACAGTGTCTGGTGGCCTCACTCACTCACGGACAAGTGCAAGCTTTGAAGATGAGATCTGTTCTGGAGAACCATAGAGGGTGAGGTGATGGAGGCACAAGACAAGGAGGGAAGATAAAGTTGCGAGGCATTAACTTTGATAGAAGCTGGGGATTGACACCAGATTATGGGGAATTAAGGAGAACGCTCAGTTTCTGAAATGGCAACACTATTCTCAGTCTCCTTAGGAAAGAGCCAGAAGGAATGACTTTCCAAATACCATATGCAAGAATGTCTTTCGATAATACTGGGTATAACTTATGTTCCCTGTTACTAAGCTTCAGACTGCTGTGAATTTCAGTTCACAAATTTAGGAAAAGGAATCTTGTTTCTGTTTTGTTTTTCATTCATGTCCAAATTCAAAGTGAGAAGTTTTACTTGAAATACAATTTTTATGTAATGATTATTGTGTCAAAAGGTGACTGAACAATGTGTGTTTTTATGCCAAGATTTCTGGTTTGGGATAATTTTTTTCATTAGGTTCATAGCTTGGTAGTTTATAGTAGAAGACCAAAGAAAACAAACACTTTATTTTAAAGATTTATTTATTTATGCATACAAGCTGCGTGTAGGCCAGAGGTATGGGGTGGTGAGAGGATTCACCAGAGACAGAGTGGGGAGCAGAACAGGCAGATCAACTGAAGTACACTGCCGAGGGGAGCAGTGGGAGAGGCAGGAGAGGTCTCCTGTGCCATGTGGGAAGCCCCCTTGCCGGGGATCGAACTCATGCTGCAGTGGCTCTGAACAGCATCATAGTGCTGCTCTTAACCTGTTGCACCACCAGGGAAGCCTGAAAACAAACACTTCTAAAAGATAATCACAGTGGAGTTGAGGGAGAGATGACAGCACAGAGGATGAGGCCAGTGCTGCAGATAGTCAGCATTTGCAGTGGCCAGAGGACAATGAGCCTGAGATGGAGACCAGGACAGGCTGGAGCAGAAGGGGCTCCCAGGACAGATTCGCAGCCCACACAGGGTGGGTGTTCCACATGTGTATGGAGCTGCAAATAGATTGACTTGGCAGAGAGTGAGTACCATGACTTTCTCTTTGGCAATTATCATGGGCTGGATTGTGTCCTCCGAAATACACATGCTAAAGCCCTCACTCCAAGAACCCCAGAATGTGACTTTATTTGGAGATGGGGCCTTGAAAGAGTTTTCAATGTGAAATGAAGTTTCTGGGGTGGACCTGATCCAATATGACTGGTGTTCCTGTAAGAAGAGGAGATTAGGACACACACATACAGAAAGGAAAGTACACACAGAGGACACAGAAATAAAATACCTGGATCTCATTTCCAGTCTCTAGGATTACGAAAAAAATAAATGTGTATTGTTTAAACCAACCAGCCTGAGTCCTTTGTTGTGGCAGCCCTAGCAAACTAACGCAGTAATATAAGATCATTAAACCTCTTTGTGAGACATCAACTTTGTTAGGAGCTGGGGGTTGACACCAGATTATGGGGAATTAAGGAGAATGCTCAGTTTGTGGTTTCTTTCTTTTTTAAAAAAATATTTAATTTATAGCCTTTACATTATTGTGTATCCCCCATAGTTTTCCCACCACCAATTCACCCGTGAACCCTCACCATAGTCCCTTGTGCTCTTTTCTCTTCTATTTTGGTCTCTCTTCCTCCCCCTCCCCTGTAGAATGTCTCTTACTTGTGGTTGCCTGCTAGATTTTGCTTTTGTTATGTTTTGTGTGCTATTTTCTCCTCTGATTTCTCATTTGGCTCTCTTATATTCTTCCTATAAGTGATACCATTCAATATTTTTCCTTTTCCTTCTGGCTTATTTTGCTGAGCATGATCCCTTCTAGCTCTATCCATGTTGCTGAGAATTGCGTTAGTTTATCATTTTTGATTGCTGAATAGTACTCTATTGTATTCATGTACCAGTTTGTGGTTTCTTATGACAGTTCAAAACTGAGGCATAAAGTCTCTTACAGTGTATACTGTTTGACTTCTTATACTTTTTTTATTATGAAATTGTACATTCTTGGGATATATTTCCTATCATTCAACTCCTCATGGGGAACGCAAATGGATTTTGACCAAGGATGTGTTTGGGAGCCCTCGGAAGTATCCACCCCATTGACTGAGGTGCCTCTGTAGCGGCTGCAGTGTCTGCTCAACGACTCTGGAAACTCGGGCCTGGCTGCCCAC
Source organism: Scalopus aquaticus (assembly GCA_004024925.1). Classification (NCBI taxonomy): domain Eukaryota; kingdom Metazoa; phylum Chordata; class Mammalia; order Eulipotyphla; family Talpidae; genus Scalopus; species Scalopus aquaticus. Next base: position 146,994 of record PVIJ01002232.1, on the reverse strand, counting down.
GCATCTGCAGGAAGTGCCAGGAGGCCTTGGTTGGACATCTTCACTTGCCTCTTTGTCTGTGGACTTGTAACGCTGCCAATTCCTGGTGAGCAGCTGGCCTGAGGAGCCTGCCCCTGGAAGCTCCCTCAGGCTGCAACCTCAGGGTCAGCTCTGCTCCTGCTTGCCCCTCCCAGGTCCATAAACACACAGGGTGGGGGAGGGGTAGTTCAGATGTATAGCTCCTTTCTGGGGTGGAATCAGAACAGACGGCACCCACATCAGCAAACAACACCATCTCGGGGCTTCAGGGTCCCTTCTCCCTTGACAAAACCCTGAAATGTCCTGCAGAGTGATGCCTGTGCTGAAGAGCTCTGAGGGGACTGGGTGGAGATGGGTCGGAGGCAGAAGGCCAAACGGAGGGAAGAGCTCTTTACCCCAGGAGCCACTTATCAGCGTGTCTCAAACTTTGTGTACACAAAAATCATGGGGGATGTGTGGATCAAGGAATCATGTTTAGAGTGATCCCCGGGTGACACTTGGACACTGCACCCCTTTTGATAAATTCTGCCTCAGCTGGCACAATTTGTTGTGTTCTTCCCTCCAACAAGCTCATCATAACCACACCCCGTGTATTTCCATGAGGATATAGATCTATCATTTTAGAAGACTGCAATATGTAATGAAAAATTTAAGTTGAAAAAAACCCCCAAAAAATAAGAACATGGTTTATTTTAATACAATTCTTACCCTGCTGAGGATATAGCCAAATTCACATCCTAGCTTTCACATGATAGAAACCGAAAGACTTAGTTTGGACTGCTCTGCTTGAGGCCACTAACAGTAATTGCCAAGAGCTATTCTTTCCAAAGTTTCCTCTATGTTACACTTCTGAGGAGTTTGCCAGTGTTTCAGCTAGCAGATTATTTAATCCCACAAAAAAGAGCAGATGTATTAGTATCTGAAGTTTTGACAGAAAGGAATGCTGAGTAATGTATAAATTTAGCAGGGTCTGAAATAGATAACATTGTGATTTATAGTCTCATATATTTAAAATTTAGAAAATATTTGTTTAATATGATATGAAGAAGCACTTATACAGTTAAACATTAAAAATAAAAACATATCTCATAAAAAGAAAGATGTATGAAAATTGTGAAATGTCAGTAAATTAATAAAACTGTAAAAAAATCCTTAAAGTAAAAATGCTTAAACAGTTCATAGAAAAAAGTGAAAATGTAAAACAAATAATAAATTTATTAATATAATGTTATAAATTAAAATGACAGTTATAAATTAAAAATAAGAATCAGTTAATCAGTTGCATGAATATCTCCACAAAGAAAAAGAGGATTAGAACTAGTGAAATAAAAAATAATGCTCCAAAACCAATGCTGAAAGAATAAAGAATTTGGAGTAAGAGAAAAATACTCATGGGGCTGAAAAAGATCAAATAAATATAAAATAATTGTAAACAAAGGGTAATAAATAAGAAGTGACCACTTTTCATGAATAGATAGTTCTTTAAAAAAGGAATAAAGTAAAAACAGCAAACTTAAAGATTAGAAATATGGATGGTAAAAGGATAGAATGCAGAAAGAAACCAGCATAAATCAGACTCAGAATACATAAATCAGGCAGAGTTGCAAGGGCTTAAGTGTTTTTAAAACAGAATAAATATGCCCTCAAAGATTAGGAAATAAAAACAAACAAACTGAAAGAAAAAAAAACAGAGCTGGAAGCCAGTCAGGGGTTGTCACGGCTGGGTCCTTGAGTGGAGACAGCTGGCCAGGGCCTGGTGTGGAGCTGGAGCCAACCGGATCCAAGATGTGCTTCCCCTCCCAGCTCTGCCTGGAGAAGGCCCGTGGCTACCATCAGAAACTACAGGGGCCCTGGGAGTAGTGGTCAAGCATTTGATAGGGTATGTCACACCCAATTTTGGATGCAGGTAGGCCTAATGCTGGCTTTGACTTGTGGCATAAGTAGGATATTGAGGAAGGCCCACACCCATTCAGAAGCCAACACTGTGATTCTGGAACCATCCAGTGGGAATCCCAAGAGAGATCTAATGAGTGAGAGTGGTATTCTTGACAATCTCGGTCTAGGGAGCTCAGCTGTGTCCCTTTGGAGTAACAGTGATGAGTCCTGCATCTGGAACTCCTGGATGTGGACTTCGATTCTTTCCCCCAGTTTCCCATTGGTGTTAACTATCAGTATGAACTCTCTCGGCTCACCTAGAATCTGTTGAAGGATATTAGAAAATCTTTGGAAAATCTCCTCCAAAGATTTTCCTTTGGGGGATCAGGCGGCCTGACAATAACTAGAATTCTTGCTGACTGGCATATCCTTCCTAAATTTAGGATAGCGGGGAGAGCAAATGCAAGCCAAAGACTGTCAAGGCAGCAATGTTCACAAGAAAGTACGCCTTCATAGGTGCACACATGTTCTGGGCTTTCAGGGCTGAGTACAAAAGAACAGAAACATTAACAGGAGAAGGAAGGAAATAGCAAGGGGCATTTGGTGCTCATTTTTATGGATAGGTAAGAGCGTGGTGCAGGGAGTGTGTGCGATGACTCAGGGTAGAGGTTGCAATGCAAAGGAGCTGGTTTCTTTGTGCAAAACCAACTGCATTTTGAAGGTTGGCTGCAATCCATACCACAATGCAAGGGTTTTTTTTTTAAAGAAAATTTTTTTTTTTATTTAACAGTTTGGCTTTAAGTCAACATAATTGCTATTTTAAAATATTCTTTCCTTTCCCAAGTGGATATTAAATGAAGGTCTCTCTAACCCAAATAATTAAATTGCAAAAGATGTGAAAAGCAAGTTTTGTTCAGAAACTCAAACTACAAATTAAAGTTATAAGGAAAGAAGTGTTAGAGAAATGTTTGACTTTCCAGCATGCTCATGTCATCAGTAAGTGGGTCAAATAAAAATTTTAACTCCTTAATGGGTGCATTATATTCTATTCCTTCTCCATTCCTTGTGGGGCAACAGGGAAACTCTGCTTCTCAGCACTGGCAGGTAGGTGGGGCCCATGACACTTTTTACCAATAGGCTCTGGGCAGAATTATTATGTGTCTCTTCTAACCTGTGGTGGTCATGAGTACTTGCTTTATGAACAACTGTGGGCCTCCCATGGAAGCTTCTGGGAACCTGGACTCACTCTTTGGAAGGAGACTGCAGCAAGTGATTAGTGAATTTTTGTTGTATTATACCTCAGAAATATTGAGGCTTATTTGTCATCAAGCTCAACCTAGCCTAACCTGACTAATCCAGTGTTTGTTGAAATATCAGAAGGGTGTAATCATCATCACTAACTAATTAATTGAAACCCATTCAGTTTACTTGTCTTACACTTCACCTCCTCTTTATTTAATTTTTAGTAAGATATTTAGGACACTGTTCTCAACCTACTTTTCCTTTTGACTCCTACCACTAATGTTTCTGGCCACATACTTGCTCCTTTGGTTATACGTTCTGATTTCCTGTACTTGATTATGATTTCTGTGGGTTTGCTTCTGTACCTCTAGAGCCTTAGCTCAGGCTATTAGAATTCTCTAAGTACATGTTACATTCTTTACTGAAAGAATATCCCATACACCAAGCCTAGTTCAACATTTTCTCTTCTTTGAAGCTCTCCAGGACTCTGAAGATGCTTTCTCTGTGTCTTCCAATATATGGAGTTACCTTTCTGTTCTGAGTCTGATCATACTCTATAATAATTGGTTTATGGCCTCTTTATTTTTTTCTACTCCATGGTGAGTTCTGAAAATAAAGGGGAACACAGATAAGCATAGCATCTTTAATGAGTTTAATGGCTATTAGACTGAAGATTTTCTATTCTTCCTTGTAGAAAACTGATAGTTATGGTTGTTATAATTGTCATTAGACATCTGCCCTCAAAGACCTTGAGGCGGAGGTCTCAAGGTCCATGTACCATCTTTGACTGTGATGTTAAGCCAAGTTTGTCTCCTAAGAATTGTGCCTCCTTTTTTTTTTTTTTATTTTTGTGGTAGGGATATGAAGTGAAGAACTTGAATTTCATCTTGGAGGTGGACTGTATGTCATTAGTAGAATCAAGATGATCAAGTTCTTTCCTGACTAGCTCATGGCAGTAAGTCATAATACATCCAGGCAACTTTAACTGTAGTCTCCATCTGATTACAGTCACAGTGAGGCATATTCTCTAAGATCCACAGTTCTCTGCACAGGCATAACTGACGAGTTAAGTGGGGGGAGATAGATATCACCACTTAGCATCTCTCAAGTACTTTATAGTACCATTAGTCTCTGCAATTCCCCCAGTGATGCAATACTGCTTCTGGTTTACTCTCCTAGAAGGAAGCGAAAAGGTCATGCTTTGGTGTGTGCTCAAGCAAAATGAGTAAATATTTCTTCCAAAAGTTATGTACATATATCTTCATAGATACTGTATTTATTATAACCCCAAACTGAAAACAGCTCAAATGTCCATTGAGAAGAGATGGAAAAACAAGAAGTGATATAGCCATGGTATATACTATTGTATCTCTCTTTATATAGCTTTTTTACTTAACTATTTATTTTTTTTTTTCTTACGGACTACTGTATATCTCATACATAGGTGAATCTTGCAGTGTTTGTGTTATAAAATCTAAACCAGGCAGGAAAAGTTAGGTGCTTCTGGATTCAAATGATAGGGAATTCAAAACAGACAAAACTCATTGTGGGCAGGGCAGGGCCGCTTTTTTTGACTGGGATAAGGCCTATGGCAAATTTGTGGGTGCAGCTCTACATTTGGAGCTGGATGGATGTATCCCCAATTGGAGACATATGTAAAATTGCACATAACCGTGGAACAAAAAGCCTCTTGGATGTGCTTGATTCTTCCCCTTTGCACGTAGTCTTGGAAACAAAAACACTAACAATAGTGTCTATAAATTATTGCTTAACAATCAAGTGCAGATCATTACGTAACTCTCTGTCCCTAGTAACTTCTTTGTTTTAATCAGTTGTCTCAAAAGTTCAGTGACCATAAAGTAGAACAGTTACCAGCCCACATATAGATCAGTTGGACCCAATTGGTGACATATGCATTTTGAAGCAAACCCTGAACTTACTTCGACCGAGTTGTCAATATAATGCTAATAACTGCCTCTTGTGGGATTTATTTGCATCCTTTGAACATACAACACATGAAGAAGCATGGTCTCCAATTACAGCTGCTCCAGGCTGCTCCAAAACCTTCTCCCTTCCCCCCACATATAGAATAATATCATCACTAGAGTTAGGCTCCTTGTGGCCTATATAGAAGAGAGGCTGTTGTCCTTTCTGGAGACACTCAACTTTGAGGTTTTCCTGGAGCTCTCTGTCACTCTATGGCTTCAATAAATCTTAGCTTCAAAATCAACTTCTGTGGTTACAGCCATCATTTTAATCTTGAGTGAGGAACTCAGGAAACCACTACCTGTGACTGGTAACAGCTGCGCAATGATTAGTTCATTATGTGCTTTTGTAAAATCTCCGAACAAACTAAAATATGAGAGAGAGAGAGAGAGAGAGAGAGCGAGAGAGAGAGAGAGAGAGAGAGAGAGAGAGAGAGAGAGAGAGAGAGAGAGAGAGCGCTGAGAGTGAGAAATGGATAAGGAGAAGGAAGGGAAGGAGAAAAGGGGACAAAAAGAGCAGAAGTATTAGAGAAAATAAATCATTACTTTTTTTACATTGTAATTATCTCTTAGGGTCTGTTTCTTTTATATTAAAAATAAATATAAATGAAAGACACTAGACAAATCATCTCATTCCATTTAAAAATGTCAAAAAAATGGGGGCTTTGGTTCTTCCATGGAAAGACTGAGTGCTATGGGTATGTTAGGACTTGCTCCTTTGTTCACCTTCTGGTCTGTGAAGTGCATTTTCTCAAGAATTCATCATTCAAAGAAGATAAACACATGCAATTTGCAGCGAGATGGATGGAATTAGAGGGGATCATACTCAGTGAAATAAGCAGAAAGAAAGAGAAAAATATTGAATGGTTTCACTTTTAACAGGACTATAAGGAAACCAAATAGGAGAGAGACACTCAGAGGGGGGAGGGGGCAGGAGGGAGAGTAAGGGTACAAAATTGAGTAGAAAAGGACACAAGGGACCATGGAGATGGATCACGGGTGAATCGATGGTGGGTTACCCAAGGGGAATACAAAATGTAAAATATATAAATAACAACAAAAATATACATATTTTAAAAAAGAGAATTAAGGAATGAAGGGTCAGGACTGTTCTTTTCCACTTTTCCATATTCTGAGGTAATCTACTCAGAGTTGGAGCCAGCACAGACATTATAACTACAGTGCAAAGGTAGATTTCAGTGCAGTCAATTCTGGGCTTGACCTTCCACACCACACACAGGGCGCCTGTTCCTGCCAATGCCCTGGCACCCCGGCTCTGGGGCTGTGCTCTTGCCAGGCGTCTCAGACAGATGACTTTCTTGTTATAAATTGGGGAATTGTCAGACACAAGATAGGATGATACTTCTCTCACCCAATTTTTCTGCCAAATCAAGTACCACACAATGAAAATAATTTAATCATGTCTATTTCAGTTTTGTTTTTCCTTTCCCACTTTACTTGTTTAATGGATCTGAAATATAGCACGTTCCTCCCAAAGAGAGTCTAGTATACATAATGGGAAAAAGGAGAGTCTTTCTTTTCCAAGAACCAGGTAGACATGGTAAGAAGGCAAAGAAATAGAAAACTACACTTCACAGCTTCAAGGAGTCGAGTTGGGAGAACTCTGGAAGCCCTCGCTGCAGCCCAGATTGTGGGCCACATCAGTCTGATGCTCTCTCAGTCCTGGGCTATCTCTAGACAATGCAGATCCATGAAATTTCATGGAGAGGCCTGTCAGTAGATGAACTATTGATCCTGCTCTTTTACAGTTCTTAGCACCAAAGTTATCCAGATTTTGTTTTGTGACTTGAGAATGGCTTTGGTGTTCTTAATTTCTACCTATCACTGTTCAGTTTTCCAGAACTGAAATATGCCTTGAGGACAGGCTCGTGTACACACGTACTTTATATGTATGTGAGGGTTCTGGCCCCAAATACCAGTATAAGATTCTGGCCTTCACAATATGAGCATTTGGAGCAATTGCACCCTAGTAAGCAGGCAAAAGAAGGGCCAACGGACCCCATTGTGGAACAAAGTCCGCTGGTCCTTGAAGCATCAACTCTGTCTGTGTGTGCTCCTAATTTTAGTGGCCCAGATTTAACATGATGACTTTGAAATAAGGCAAACCCAAAGTCATAAAGAGAAATGTGTTTCTAATATTGATTAAAAAAAAAATCTACTTATGTTTTTTCATAGCCTAGTTCATCTAAGCCACATTCTTAGCAAAGGAGAGAGATAACCCAAAAAAAGGAATCCTAAAAGATGGTCCATGAATGCATAGGGAGATTTTGAATGCATTATTGGAACACTTAGCTTTGATCCAGCCTGTCTTTATATCAACCCCCTGTAGCTTCATTCTTTAACAATGTTAACATATTTGTCCTTATCTGTTTCACCATGTGGAGAGACTTCCCAGAATTATCAAATCAGTGACTAGAGAGCAGGTAAGTAGTAGATAGATAGATAGATAGATAGATATATCGATAGTAGAATGAATTATAAGTCACTAATTATGTCAAACTTTAAAAGGCAGCATATAATGATGCTGTGGATTGAATTGTGTACTCACAAAATGTATATATTGAAGATCTCACTCCCAATATGATGGTCAGTCGGAAGGTGGGGTGATTGGAAGGTGTAGGTGATTGGATGAGGATTAGATGGGGTCATAAGGTGGAGTTCCCATGGTGGGATTAGTACCCTTATAAGAAGATGAAGAGATACCACAGCTCTCTCACTCCCTTTCTCCCCAATGTAAGCACACCACAAAAATGTGGCATCTGCAAGCCAGAAAGAGAACCCTCCCCAGAATGCACCATGTTGGCATTCTGACCTTGGACTTCCAGTCTCTAGAGTGTGAGAAGTAAATATTTGTTGTCTAAGCTCCCAATCTGTGGTGATTTGTTATAGCAGCCCAGGCTGAGTGAGAGAGCTGATAATAATAACATCAACATCAATATAAATGACAGCAACTAACACTGACTGAGCATATGGGTGCTAGGCACTAGTATAAACCATGTTTTTTGGATCATCCCACTTAAGCCTCACCACATGTTGCTAAATAGTTTCTAACACTGTCCTGTCCTGTTGATGTGCAAGTTGGGCCCGAGAGAATCAAATTGATTTAAGCAACTAGAGAATCAGATGAAATTTCCCAGAAAGAGAATCCTGAATTCAACATAGAATTGGTTGGATGATAAATGGGTCAAGGCGGAGGTCACTTAGACACGAAAGCAGAATGTGAGAAGCCAAAAATAAAAAGAAGGTAGATCTCATGCTGCTATGTGAGTGCTGGAAAGTGGGGGAGGAGAGATGGAGGGGGGGCCACTGAAGGACTTGAGTGAATATTTGGATTTTACCTGAAGTCTGCTGAACATTGTAAAATGAACTCAGCAAGGAGTGAGTGATGGGAACAACACATTCTGTGGGGTGGGGATGGGATTAGAGCAGAGAACAACGCTGGAGTAAGGCAATTGCCCAATCAGAGGGAGAGCAGACATGCGGTGGATTGGATTGGGCAGCACCAAAGACATCAAGGAAACTTAAATATACGATGTCGATGTTGGGGACAATCTGCTTTGGGGTCGGTTACACCAGGGGTGTTTGTTTCAGGCATGTTAAATTTTCAATACCTGGAGGAGCCCACAGGAAGAGCTTGGAAATGTTGACTGGAACCGGGAATGGGGTGGATGCTTGAGACAAAAATAATTAGTCACATGGCGGGAGATAATGAGTCATCAAAGGAGCCTATACAGACTTTGTGGAAGGAGGCAAGAAGATCAAAGTAAATCCCGGAAGCCTAACATTTCAGAGTAGAAGAAGAGTGTAATCAAGGATACTAGAAAGACACAGCCTCAGACCATGAGACCTCTACAACTGGACTTTCAATTCCTGCAAAGCAATCCTTCTCTCCAGCTAGTACAGATAAAGGGAACTAGATTCGATTTGACCTCCCTCCCTCCCTTCTCCCCACCCTTCCTCCCTCCCTCTCTTCCTTCTTTCTGCCTCATTTAGCTCAGTGAAACCTCTTCTTACTGCAAGAATGTTAAGTTTATTCCCTTTAATTGGAAATAACAGACCTGCCTGAAGGCACGAATATCACCAACAGCAGGAGGCCTGGCACTGGTGGCTAGACCTGGAACATAGAGTGAGATACCAGGCTTGGTTACTTATGGGGGCCTGCTTGACTCAGAATCTGAAGTCCATCAAATGTGATGGGAAACCTGTTTATTCCCATCTTCCCCAGGAAGCTTCCAGGCCATCCATCGTGGTAGAAATGAGGATTAAGGGACCCTGTCACTTCTATTCATTCAATAGCTGAAAGATTAGCTATTTAGCTACCAAAGCTATTCCTATATTTTTGGTATACACAAATAAAATGCAAATTATCTGGCTTAGAAGGAACCTGCAATGTCTGCTGGGCTATCTAGCCACCCCAAATATAAAATGCATTGAGAATAAATTTCATAATTCATTCTTAAAGCTCATGATTTCACTTAGACTTGTCTGGCATTACACAGCCACAGAGTAATGGAGCAGAAAACTAAACATCAGTCCACTGACCCAAATGGCTTTGGATTATTTTCTTTACTGGACCATGTTGCCTTTTAGGGATAAGAAATCTAATCCTCTGTAAGTTTCTGATTCGAGAGACTGCAGGATGCTAGCCAAGGAGCAAGGCCAAGCATCTTAAGATTCTCGTCTCTGTTACACAGATGCTCACTTTTCCTGCCTGAGGACAGTATCTCGGAGCATCGAACACCTTTGGCCTCCAGATGCTTAGGAGCACCCAAACATGTGAGTCAGAATAGAAGTGGGAGCAGCTCCTCATGCCCAACTTTTAGCCAGTGGCTTTTGGGTAGAAGAGGACAGTACATTGCTGAGTGGCCATTCTGGCTGTGCAGACCTCAGGGCACTGGGTTCCTAACCCTCTCTTTGCTATAGTAGGCTGTACTGGAGAGGTCAGTCTTGGCTGCACTGGGCCTGACTGCCATGAGGCTCAGATTTTATAGTCATCCATTCACTTAGAGGTCTTCATATGGCACCTCCCCTGTGAAATATCCTAGGACAGCATGCGGCTGGGCTCAATGGAACCAAGGAGACTCACATCCATGCAAACCTGCCCAGAGTGAGGGGGCAGTCCTATGCTTCATCATTAAGATCTTGTGGGCAGAGCTGGAGAACATTTGGAATTTATGTGCTAGGGGATGGGCCCGCTATCCTTGGCTGCTTAAGGTATCGCTAATCCTTTCCTTCCATGGCATTTATGACTGATATAATGTTCCATTCCCATTACTCTGGGGTGAGTGTGAGTAAACCTGTGTGTCCACCTGGGTGGAGGTTCTGCTCCAAGTCTCAGGACAGCTGTGGGGGCTTATCACTCTGGGAGGCAAAGTCTAGACAATGGGGTGGGGATGGGCAGTTGGGGGGATGGGTCTTTTCAACCCTGGTGAGTCACTGAATTTATTGAAGGACATCTGCAAGGAAAACCAAATAATTCCATAGGAGATTGAGGGAACATGAATTCATAAGAAGGAGAAACATTTAGATGCCTGCCAACGAGTTCTATGCAAATTTGTCAGATTCCATTTGAACTCTTTGATCAAAAGATGACAGTAATCATAGCACTGGCACCAATAATAGCCCCAGCTGGCATTGAGGCCGGCTTTCCATTTGGTCAACGTCTCAGCGCATGAAGATCATCAACCATTTAGCCCAAATCTGAAACAATATGTGATGATGCATCAAATTCCAAAAAAACTTTTGCGTGAGGTTGATGTGAAACCTGTTTTTCAAATTTATGAGCAATAGTACTAAAACCACGATGGATTAGGGACCAAGTTTAATTTAGTAAGACTAAATTTCTTCTCTCTTCCTCATTCTATATATGCTGAATCTGAATGCAAGATGAACTATACATAGTTCAATTGAGATTTAAGATGTTAAAATTTAGGAAACATGTTCACTGCTCTGGGTAAAGGTGGGGAGATTGCTCAAAAGATGTGGCAAATCCATATAAGTCGCAGGCTGGGCCTCCCTGGTGGCGCAAGGGGTTAAATCAGCACTATGAAGTTATTGGCAGCCATTGCAGCACGAGTTCGATCCCCAGCCAGGGAGCTTCCCACGTGGCTCAGCAGACCTCTCCTGCCTTGCCCGCTGTTCCCCTCAGCAGTGCATTTCAGTCAGTCTGCCAGTTCTGCTCCCCATTTTGTCTCTGGTGAATCCTCTCACCCCAACACCTCTGGCCTATATCCCCAGCTCTTGTATGCATAAATAAATAAATCTTAAAAAAAATATAAAGTCACAGACTGCATCTTCTGGATTTGCTGCCATGGGTCTGTTCCAGGTGGGCTGGAATCCAGTTCTCAGGCAGGCTCCTCCAGGGAATCCAGAGGTGGGGCTGAGACCTTGGAACTCAGAGGGAAGGAGGAATAGAAGCCTTGGGTTTAAGAGTGAGCTGAGATCTGAGTCAGTGATTCAAATGGCACCTTTGGGTTGACTGGGATTCACAGTGATGGGGGCATGGGTGTGAAAGGAGGCCAGTTCTGAGGGGAGTTGCAGAGGGCTGGAAGTCACATTATGCACCACAGTGGCAGCCCTCTCACCTCTGTGATTTCCATTTCTGCCACAAATCAAGAGTGAGGTCTGATTTTGTGAAAAGATGAATTTTTGCAGATTTCAGCATGATCCCTTTGCCCTGCCAACTGTGGGCTTCACCCTCTTTCTTTATCTGTCACGTCTTTTCTTATCTCTCTATTTGCTCCCCTCTTTGTGTTTCTGACTCTCCTCTACCCTGTTTCTCTCTCTTTCTCTTACTAGGTATTGTTCTTTGGCATGTGTCCTCATGAACTGTACCCCAGTCTTAGAAGAAGCACCCCCTTGCTTCTGCAAAAGAAGGACTCTAGGTTTCCACAGATGTTTTGGTTTAATTTTTCTACTTGTCCTGCCAGGTTCTTTGTGATATTTTCATAAATGCTGTTCTTCTCCAGAGCCTGATGACAAACAAATAGATGGCAGATGCCTTCCCAGGAGGTGAACACAGTCAGCTCATTCGCTGGACCTGCAGACTCTTGCTTGCTCAGATGTCCTTCCCCTCAGGACGTGATGGAGAAAGAAAGGGGTTATCCATGGAACTGAAGAAAGATTTGGGGGACGTGACACTATTGCTGAAGCTCCGAGGACGTGCCTGACACACCGTGATTGGCCAGGGAGGGAACCCTACTCCTCTAAGACCAAACCCTGAGTGTGGGCAGTCAGACCAGAAACTGAGACTTCTGATCTCTATAAAGGGACTGGATAAGGAGCTGTTTGTTTTCCCAGGATGGATGTAGTGTGTGGAGAGTGTCGATACAGGCTGCACATGCCAGGGACGTTGAGAAGGTGGTCGTGCTGCCAGTCATTTGTTCACACAGGGGTCCACACATCGACTGATCAGCAAACCCTTACTCACATGGAACTTCCAGAGACTGGAAGGATGCAAACATGGGGTTCCTTAGGCAGGGTTACGGTCTCAGACTACCCGAAATACAACCTGGCATGTAACAGGTGAGGGGAGGCATCCTGTGGTATACGTGGAAGAAGATTCCCAAGTCCCCCACAGGAAGGGAACAATTTACTTCTTTGGGCTTTAGAGGTGGTTTGCAAAAGGGTTTTGCAAAAAAGTTTGCTAAATGAGAAATGTGGGGCAGAGAAGACATATGAGAGTGGTTTTAGATAGAGGAAACTTTTTACTGAAGTTGACGTGAGGGAAGGTGGGGAGCACACAGCAGTGAAGCGTGGTCTGGCCATGGTAGTGTAATGCTTGAAGGACTGGACTTAGTTTTCTTTCTCTAGGCTTAAGACTGTTTCCTGAATTAAAATGCAAGAATGTGGAGTGTACACATGAGCAACTTACATCTCAGGGCTAACTATCCATAAATTACACATTAAGGTCAGATTTGCTTGGTTTCGGGTTAAGCAGTCTGGAAGGAAGGTACTGCAGGGAGGCCTCTCGGAAGCAGATGTGACAGAACCCCTGGGTTGCAGCAGCCCCCAGGAAGGACAGGCCTGGTGACCCTACCTGTCTGTATCTCAGAAGCTGGCAGGAACTGGAGTGCAAAACGAGGGTATTGTGGAGAGGGGCTGTTGGGTGCAGCTTCCTTGCAGTCACTAGGGGTATTTCTTCCCGGCAACATCTAAGTGGCATCTCCGTGGGGCTGATACAAGGCTCAGCAGGGTGAGCAGATGTTGGTTTGCCTCCCTCCCCTCTAAGTCTCGTATTTCCTGTGACGTAACAGCCATGCTTGGCACCTCTTGGGCAGAAGTCTCTTCACTACCAAAAGGTCTCAGAAAATCTGGTCATTTGATAAGTTAGGCCTGTGCTTCACATCATGTCCCCGAAGGAGGACGTGCTGGGGCCCCGTCTGCCCGAGCAGTAAGGCCTGCAAAGGGCCTTCTTTGCAGAAGTCAGCCCAGGGCCTGCAACCAGGCTTCCAGGAGGAACAAGTCAGGGTACGTGAAGTGGGGAGAAGCGGTGATGAAAGCCAAGGGACAGGGACAGGCTGCCCAGCAGCACGTAAGGCTCAAACACACCCTCATGTAGAAAGATGCAGTTTTTTTTCATGCAAAATGTGGGTACCCCTTGAGCATCTCTCAAGGCAAGAGGACAGGAATAAAGCAGCCATTGTTTGCAAGTGGATATAATATATCCTACTGGGGTTCCCTTGGCTCAGAATTTCCCCCACCAGGAAGAGGCCTTGCAAAGCCCCTGAAGTGCTGTGCTGTGGTCCTGCCTCCCAGCACCCTCCATTGTCAGGCTGCTGATGTGTCCACAGTGGTTCCCTCCATTCTCCGAACCTGCAGAGGAGCAGGTGGCTGCCAGTTCAGTGAGCTGAGCTGGCAGTGACATAGCAGCATTTTGCGTGGTTGTCAGTCTTGGTGGTCGGGCTGGCAGACCCAGGCATCTCTCGGAAAGATGCCCAGTTTCCCCAACTTTCAGGCCTGAAAATATGCTGAATGCCAAAATCACAGATGCTAGTATAGCCACAGAAATACTAAGTGAGAAGTGTCACATGGGGTGATAAATAATATCACTTCTGTGTATTTGCGTGACAAAGCAAGATGGGGATGAGAGAACTTCTGGCCTCTTAGTCCTTATTTTCCTTCATCTATCAATAATATGTTGTTCTTGTATCGTGAGTGATCCAGCAATGAAGGGCTCATATTATTATTTTTAAATCTTTATAATTGTGAAATATTTTCTAAATAAGAGTTTGAAAACATCTTTGCATATTAAAAATGTTAATAGTAATAATGCCTGAGTCATCCCTGTGGAATCCTTCACACAGGGTCCTTGAGCCCCAAGTACCGGCATGCCCCTCCCCAGAACATTCTTGTGGCCCCTCCTCCTGAGAACCACTCTCCTGAATTTTCCTGAATTTTCTCTGCATTATACCTAAATCTCATGTGCCCACCCCTCCAAACAATGCACTGTTAAGTTTAGCCTACTGTGGACTTCGTTTAAATAGAATTATGTTATGTCCAATCTTCTGCGACTTGCTTTATTTTACTAACAATATGTTTTTGAAACTTTTCTTTGTTGCTGTGCTACAGTTCATTTATTTTCCTGCACAGTTGGTGTGATATTGTGATTTTTCTCTTTTAATCAATGGGTGCGGCGAGTTCCTTTATCTCTATTGCTCTATAAAATTTCATGTAAGGGGAGTATACAACAATCTGTTTATTATTTTTATTGCTTTTACTTTTGAGGGGCCTCTGGCCTTCTTCTCCCCCGCCTCCCTTTTCCAGTGAGCAAGCTGCTACACACATTCACTCAGTCTCCCGCGCACACGTGCTTGGCTGTTTTCTGTGTGGAATGATTGTGCTGGAGTCCACATATGCTCAGTTTTACTAGATTTGATAAAACAGTTTCCCAAGTGGCTGGAACCAGCTGCCCTCCTGTCAAGGGGAATGACAGCTCCATGGCCACATGGTCTCAACCAATGCTTAGTGCTAGCAGACTTCTGATATTTTGCCAATTTGACAGTTGGAAATGGCACTGGATGTGGTTCTAATTTCCATTTCACTGGTTAGTAATGGGCCCCTGGGGACTGAAGGAGGGACAGAGGAGTGGTTGCCTAGTTGGAACATGAATTCTGCGGGAGCTGGTGGGGAGGAGGGGAGGCTGGGGGAGGGGTGGAATGAGGACAGACACCAGCTGGCACTTACTCTTCCTGCTTTTCTATGCTGTTTGTGTTTGTTCCAAGTTCAACCTTCACACTGTGATTTGTCATTTATTCTAACTTGTGTTCTAACGATTTCTAGTTCCTAGAAAATTTCAGTGAAGCCCTTGGATGTCAGAAGCTGTGAATGTCCTCCAGGTTGAAAGTTGTGTAGATGTACTTCCTGGTGCCCCAGGACAGTGCGATAGATGGTATGGGAGGCGTGTGGGACCCTGTGTCTATTCAGCAGGCCATGAAGCAGATGTTTGAACGGGAGGAGTTTGATTGTCCGGCTCACCCTCCTCACTGACACGTGGGGCCTCCATCCACTGCTCTCTGCTCCCTTCATCAGTGGGCACCTAGAAGGCCTGAACCATGAAACTTCTGCTCTTGTGAAGTGACCTCTACTACATTTGTGTTCACCATAGTATTTCAGCCAGCTAGAAACCCAAGAATCCTTACCTCATAGATTTGTTCTGAGAACTTCCAGCAAGGTCTGTGATATAACATGTGCTCGATAAATAGTATCTGGTGTAAATCAAATTTCATGTTTAACTCAATAGATACTTCTGAGTAGCTAACATCCTAAGTGATGGACAAATGTTTCTTGTGTCCTGGGGTTTACATTCTAGTGGGGGAAGAGACATATAAATAAATGAGCACATTAGTAAATAAGATCATTTCAGACAGTGACTGGCTCAGCAAAGAAAGTGAAGCTGAGATGACAGAAATAGGGACATACTGTGAAAAGGCAGCAGGACTGAATAGGTCTGGGGAAGGGCACTTCCAGAGAGGGCAAGACCACGCAAGAATCTCCTGGGGAATGGACCCCAGGTCTCAGGCACAGACAGATGCTGAAGTGACCAAAATGAAGTGAAACTTGGTGGGCCATTACAGAAGGAGAAATACTTGTGTTTTTCCTATGACAGCACAGAGATGGGGGCTCTGAGCCCACCACCCCTTCCCAGGGTCCACTAATACAGCAAAAACTAGAGGAGAGTTTGCAGAATGGGCCTTTCAGCCACACCTGTAATTAAATTTTTGACATGTAGACTCATCACCCACACTCTGAAGCCCCTGAGCTGTTTTTGACAACTGTGGTAGAATCTGAGATACATAATATGAATGACAACTATTAGTGACTCAAGTCAGTGCATCTTAACCTGTGACTCCTCACTCCTAGTTTTGTCTCCTTGAAAGAAAGTGTTCAAAAGGGAGAGGGGAACACAAGGGACCGTGGTGATGGTTCACAGGTGAATCGGTGGTGGGTAACCTACAGGGAATACACTATAATGTAAAAGATACAAATAATAATAAATATTAAAAAAAATAAAATGGGAATTAAGTGATCTAAAAAGACACGGGATGGCACTACAACAGACTTCATGAATAACATTTGTACAGCTTATACTTACCAATGCCTCCCTAGACGGGAGAGATTTCCAAAAAGAGATCTCAAATTAAAATGGCCAAAATGACTTAACACATCCAAGTTTATGTTTTATGGATAGTTACAAAGGGTTGAAAAATCAGTCAGAATGAAATGCATTTTTTGATTAATATTTAGAAGTTACAGAGAGAAGGAATGATTGTGTTATCCATTACAAGATTTAAATAGGAAACTAATAGAGACAGTTTCAAAATTGAAACAAAAATAGTTAAATAAAACTTAACAATCTCAGAGTTGAAAAAGGCCTCTGGAGTCTACCTGTATTCTTTCAGAATTGCCTGCATCTGATGCTATCTCTCTCTCTTCACCTTCCTCCCCAAACTTATTTTCTAAACCTCCTAAGAAAAACCAGGCTACTGAAACTGGATCCCCATGGCACAAGACCCGGGGGCATGACTGCCTTTTCCTCACTCCTTGATGGCGAGGCTTGCTGGCTTTGTTGGCACCGCTGGCCACAGTGCATGCAGCCCATGGGCAGGCTAGCGCAAGCCACTCTAAAAACAGCAGAAGCGGAGTGTTTCTACCTCCTGCTGCCTCACATGTGCGTTGACCCACTGGGGCTCAGACAACAGCAGCAGTAGGTGGTGGGTCCCCTGCCATGCTGCCCCAGGGCATGCAGCCCCACTTAGGATACAGCAGCTAGGTCCCCAGGGCCAGAGCAAGCTCTGGTAGCGAAGGCAAAATCCACACCCCACATCTCCTGGCCCAGGACAGCTTGGAGGATGTTGGACCCCACTGGAGACTGTGACTCCCTAGAGTTGCAGCAGTAGAGGCCCACAGAGTGCCAGGCCAACATGGTGAGCTCCCAGCAGAGGCCACCCTGCAGCAGCTGGGACCCAATTCGCAGTGCTGCTGCACACCCCCTACCCTCCTTTGCATTGCTATACATGACCCTGCTAAAGGGGCGCTGGGAGCAGTGTCCCTCCAGTTCCACTGAGGCCACCTCTGGCCATGGCTCCTTAGAGACCCCTGGTACATAAAATTGCCCTCACCTTAGGGAAGGTGGAGTCTTTGCAGGTGCTGGGTTTTTATGTATTTGGCACCTGGACTGTAAATGGATCAATCAGATTCAAGGTCATTGAACCAATCAGGTTTAAGCTAAGTTTCATACGTAATAGTGAGTTAATTATTCGGATAGAAAAATGGAAGCAAACGGATTGGTGCAAACTGGCATCAATTAGACATTTAAGACTGAAAATGAGCCAGTTAGGCGTGTAAGGTGGGAGGCCCTGTGAAAGGAGATAAGGCAAAACCAGAGCCAGCTTGATTCATTCTGTTCCCTTCCTCTGAAGAGAGAAGGATTCAGCATATGATCTCCAAAGAAACAGCGCTGAGCAGATAACCTCTGTGGGATTTAACAGATCTGCAGAGCTCCGTAGAATTTTGCAAAGACCCAGCTACTGCTCCTGCCTCTGGCCCTGCCTCTGACACTGTCTGCACAGCACAGCTGGCCGAGTGTCTCACAAAGAACTGGTTGTTATTGATTTATGCCAATAGCTCACAAAGAGCTGTTTGTTGTTGGTATAGGCCAACAACACCGGTCTATGATAACACCCCCTGGTGGCCAGTGGTAACCAGCACTGCTGACCAGCTCTGCTGACAGGTGTCTGGCACTCTGTGTCCAGCCGCCTTTGAGAACTGTCTACCACTTCTGATCATCCAGCACTGCCTCCCGGTGCTGTTGCCTCTGTTGCTGTCTGTTCTGGTGTTTGGTGCTATCCAACCCGGCCTTCAGACTGGTGCTGTGGGCAGCTGTGTTGTCACCTCAGTTACCCCACCTATAAGCAACTCCATCTGACACTCTGAGTTGCACTTCTGACTCACGTGCTACCAACTCCAGGCCTTTGTTGACAAGACAGCAGCATCTTATACGAGTGGCCTTTGTTTGGGACTACTGGGCACTGTGGACACTGGGATGAGACAGCTGGTTACCTGTGGCCTTAGAAACTGTGTTTCCGCACTGTTGTTTTGCCCTGAGTCTGAGTGATCTTGCAGTTGTTGGCATGTAGGTGAGAACTCAGAGACAGTGACCTGTCCCCTCCTTGGCACTGTCCTTCCACACTTTTTTTAAGCACTGTTTTAATACTACACCTATAACAGCTTTTCCTAAGAAAAAGCCAGTTACAGGGGAAGGTGATTGCAATCAAAGATTTCTGAGATATTTTACAAGGCTCAAGAGTGTTTATAAATAAATTCAATTAAGGCCTGAGAGCCAGGATTTTGATATTTATCTTAATTTAATACAAATACTTATAAATAAGAGCAAAACAAATGAATGGATAGAATGAACAGGATAGAAAAAACCTTTAGAATGCCTTGCCCATTATGATCTAGCTGATGGGGTAAGTATAGGACAATAATCTGCCACCTCGAAAATGCCATTCTCACGTAGTCACTATTAAATTCAATGCATGAGAATGCCCAATGAGAGTATTTCTCATTATTTTGAAAGATTTGAGAAGATACTAAAACAATATTCAAGCATGAATGAAAATGCCTTCCTAAATTATCAAATTTATCCACTAATAAATACAACTTTCTTGGAGTGATTAGATGAGGAGTTAACCTCCTTATGAAAAGGCAAATTACTATTGAAAGAGTCACACTAGCTGACCAATCATTAACACTCTAAAAAATTATAAGAAATGGAAATATTGTGTTAAAGGAATGAAAAAATTCTGTCTTAAATAAATTTGGTGATTTTAGCTAAAAAGCTTGTGAGAAAGGAGTCTTATTATAAAAAAATTTTAACATGTGCTCAATCTGGATAAGATCAAATGAATTATAAGCGTTTAAATTAAATTTTAATATTAATGGCTTATTATGTAAATTAAGCTTTTATTTTTTTCAACAGTTAAGGGTTCAAAAGCACTCCTAAGTGATGGTTTTCTTTTAAATTTGTTTGGTATTTGCTTGGTATTTGTTGAAGCAAGCTACCTAGAAAACAAAGACTTGTGTGATGGCCAAATAATTTCAAGTGCTTCATGTTATTTTTCCTAATCAAATCCTTACTTACTTTAAGTAAAACAAATCTTGACTTTAGCAGAGCTAAGGTTTGTTTGCATTGTTACTTGGTTAAATAGATTATGTAGTATTTCATAATGATCTGTAAAACTGTTTGGACCAAACATCCTAAAATATTTTAATATTTTTGACAAATTTCCCCAAATCAAAATTCTAAATGTCTTTTGACATTAAACTGATGTAGAATTTCTGGAGACCCCTAGAAATTCTCAGAATTGTACTTTCTTCTGGTAGAAATAAAAATATTAAAACAAATTAGACTTAACTGGTAAATTAGATTGAATTCCTTTAATAATTACCAAAATAATTGTATTTGTAGATAAATCCTGCCTCGAAGGGCCATAAGGCTTGAGAAGCAGCTTCAGTAGATCCAGCACCCCAAATAACAACATATACTTTCCATGTTAATTTAATAAACATGTTTAAATGTCAGAAATCTGCCTCTAAGGATGAAAAACCTTTGTACAGAAAGGGAGAGATTAGACTCAAGCAGAAGTTTGTGATGGAAACATGCTAGCCCTCTGTACTTCCCTTCAAAACACACTTTCTTTTATTACAATAAATCTGTGACTTGACTCCCTGGGATCTTGGTAAAGTGATGACTTGGAGAAAATGGTATTTTCGGAAGTCTGTCTTTACACAGCATGGAAGGCATGTCAAATGCTTGATTTGCCCAATAGCAACCCTGGGAAACCTTTGCTTAGCTCCAAAGGATTTTTTTCTCCCACTACCTACTAGTCCATTTTATTTTATTATTATTTTTAAAGATTTGTTTATACATACAAGAACTGGGGTGTAGGCCAGAGGTGTGGGGTGTTGAGAGGATTCACCAGAGACAGATTGGGGAGCAGAATAGGTGGATCTACGGAAGTACACTGCTGAGGGGAGCAGTGGGAGAGACAGGAGAGGTCAATGGCGCCATGTGGGAAGCTCCCTGGCTGGCGATCAAACTCGTGCTGCAGTGGCTGCCAATAGCTTCACAGTGCTGAGACTTAACCCCTTTCGCCACCAGGGAGGCCCCTACTAGTACATTTTAAGTTTGGCAGCTCAGTTTTATCCAAATGCCGTAGTAGGGTTAATATGTACTCTTCATGTGTTCTCCTGCTAGTTATGTCCCCCTCTCTTGGAAAAATCCTGGGCTGATGGTGCTCTTTCAAAATAAACTGGTTAAAATTCATACCCTTTGCTTTTATAGTAACCATAGCTATACTTAAAACCTTTTGCATTCTGTACAAAATAATTGTTAATTAGATCATTTGGAATGTGTTCTTCACTAGATTTATGACTGTCTCACCTACCTATAAGACCCATCACATGTTTTCCTTTAATTACAATTTAGAAATTAACCAGAGGTCCTAGGTTTTAATGTGAGTATGAGAAAAATTTACGACCAGGCACCACCTGAATTCTAATAAATAGCCTACAATGAACTTTGATATACAATTTCCTGTAGGGAGATGTGAACAAGGCCTCTAACTCCGTCAAGGCAGGCAACTTAGAGTTGATCGTATGACCAAAAGGGAGGACTTGTGGACCAAGAAAAGAAAAAGCTTTTTTTCCTTTGATTTTTTTCTTTTTTCTTTGGTAAAAAATGTCATCTTCTACCCTGCCTGGACCATCCCAAGAGGTTGGAGTCAGTAAAAAAATGGTTCATTCACTGTGAAGGACCTTGGGGTGAAAACAAAGAAAAGTCCAAAAAGTTTACTGGCCAAAGTTCCTGTCGCATGTGAGGAGGAGAAGAAGGAACATGGCTCACACCTGGTGGCACAGTCCATCTCTGCAGGCAGCGATTACTTCAGTCCTAGTGGCCAAGGGGGCAGGCTGCCCAGGAGAGATCACCACCGCGCTCTGGTGTTCTGTGTACAAATACAGAGGTGGAATGGGGCTGGCTGGAGAGGGGCAGGCAGAGAGGACAGAGTGTGGGTAACATGGTAGGGGAGCCTGGATGTGCCCTGAGGATTCAGACATCATCCTGCCATGATGGGAACGCAGAGGGTGGCTGTCCTTGGACAGGGTGTTAGCTTGCCCAAGGTTATAGAGCAGGGACCACAGCCCAGGTAGATCTCACCAATGGTCCACATCCCTTTCCTGACTACTTTTCAATCCTCAGGTGACAAGGGGATCCCCTGGGAAGTAAGGTTAAAATTCTGAGTATCAGCGTCCCCACCAACCCTCTTGAAAGAGCCCACCTATGGAGGGTCTTAAGCAGCTTCCATTTGGACCTGCTATCAATTGTTGGGCACATGGTGAAGGCTTCATCTCTGCAACTTCATCTGAGGGACAATTCATGTGCTTCCATGCCTGACACCAGGTAGTGGTCAAACTTTTATTTGTTTGAACCCTCAAAATAAACTCATTTGTGCTCGTTTTTCCAGTTGCCGATTTCTTTAAATTCGAAGCAAAACAAAACGGAAACCATTAACCCCTGGGCTGTCTGCAGTCCAGCAGATGGCAGGCTCTGACCAGGAATCTCAGGCACCAGATGCCAGGAACGCTGAGGCCCTAGAAAGAGAATTTTTCCTTTAAATGGCCATGAAACCCCACATAAAAAAATTCTCTTAGGGTGACTTCTTTGGTGAAGAGGAAATGCTTTCTTTCATAAAACTGAACTGTAATTTGTCTTTGATTTCTGTGAGATGATGTCAGATTTGCTCTTTGAAGTCATAGCCCTTATGTTTCCTAGTGGCATTGAGAAGTTCTGTGGGTGCACCTGAGTTGTAGAAACTCATCGCAGGGGAAACTCTTTTAAAGGTTATCTAAGGCAAAACTTCTCCTTGTTCAGCTTGTCATTTTCTTGGAAAATAAAATAAAGATGTGGTGCCTTTGGTTATGTGACAGTTCTGATGGGCTCTGCCAGGTAGGGACTGGGTTGGCTACTTTTCAGAGAAAAAACAGAGACATCTGGTACTGATATGCTGATGAATATATCCTCAGCGGCTACAGAGCTCATCACGGGAATGAGGAGGGAGAAGGCAGGGAGTAAGGGGATGGATGGAATACACATGACTTTCTGCTGGTTCATATAGAAGCAACAGAGAGAATGGGGGCTTCTTTCTCAACCCAACAGGTTCTTCTACGGAGTATAGGCCTTTTCTCCTCACTCTTCCTTGATCCCCTCTCCTACTTATCCCTCTTGTGCCCTCCTTTCTCTCTATTCGCTCATATTCTATCTTTCCTTCTTCCTTTTGCGATAAAGTTGCCACCAGCCACAGGACTCTCCTGTCCTGGCAGTTTGTAACTCCTCAGTGTCAACAGGGAATGATGATTTCCATAGTGAGGTGCAGGATGTTTGGCTAACAGCACCAATGTCTCCTCACAGGTGGAGTTTATGTAATCTGGGAACTATGCCATGTGAGGGAGAGAACTGAGCACATGGGCTGCTCTGCACATGGCTGTTTGAAGGAGATGTGATTGCCTGTGTGTCTACCCCGAGGCGCCATGAGCAGTCTGTCCAGCTTCCATGCTGGGAAATGAACTCTAACTCCCCAAACTGTGTGGAATGTTAAGAGGTCCCCAAACCCCAGAAACAGTTGCAGCAACAACACAAGTACTACGTCCACTCCCTAAAAGAAGAAATAGCCAAAGTCTTCTGTAGACTGTAAGACATCCTCCAGGTTGGATTCCAGTCCATTCTAATTTCCCAACTGAAATTGTCTAAATCCTAGCAAGTACTAACTCTCCAGCATCCCACGCCTCACTTGCTCATCCATTCACTACTTTTCATGTGTTTCTTGCACATGGCTTGAGAAACCAGAGGCCATCCTCATGTAGCATGCTCCAGTTCATCTTCAAAACATGCAAGTTTTCTTCTTTGCATTTTGCTTCTCATGTGATGAGGCAATTGCTGGGTTCCCTCACTGGTCATTCCAGCATGTTCTTTCTCTTTATGATTCTTGAGCTTTTTTCCTTTCAACTACTATCATTATTCATATTTTCTGTGGGCTTCTTTGTCACATACTTGTGCTTTGTTTGATAATGCCCCAGAGATTTCTTTCCCTGTATTAAATCACTCCTGAGGACTACTACCCCGCAGCCCTACAGCATGGAGGCCTGGTGCTGGACCTGGCAGCTGGCCAGGGAGCTGCAGGAGTCAGGAAGAGGGGCTTCTACTCAGTCTGGGCCCTCGCTGCTGGGCAGACCCTGGAGGGGGCTAGGGGTTTAATGTGAGGCTATATTGCCTTTTGCTTATCTGTTATCTTTTAATGGACATTAGGTTATTTCCATGTTATGCTTAATATGGGTAAATATGTTAAACATCCATGTACAGATTTTGTGTGGACATATGTCTTCCTTTCTCTTTGATCCATATCCCGGGAGTAGAAATGCTGGTTCATATGCAAATTCTATGTTCACCATTTGAGGAATTGCCAGACTGTTCTTTAACACAGCTACACCAGTGCATATTCCCACCATCACTGCGTGTGTGTGAGACTCCACTAGCTCTACACTCCTGCCAACCTGTTGCATCTATCTTCTTGAATCTGACCACCTCAAGGCGCGTGAGTGGTGCCTCAATGGTTTTGATTTTCATTTCCCTGATGGCTAATGATAATAGATGTCTTTTCACATGCTAGTTGGTCATATGCACATGTCTTTAGAGAAAGCCTCTTTTGATCCTTTGCCCACTTAAAAGTTGGATTATCCTCTTATTTCCTTCTTCATTCTTACAATGTTTTATGAAATGTTTCGTATATTTCGTTTCATGGAAAATCTTCGAGTAAGTAATCCAAGTAATCTCTTGAGTAATCACAAGGATTAAATCACTAATTAAGAATTAAGTAATCAATACTTAATTTCTTAATAAATACTTTCTTTTCAAGCACTCATGGGAAATGGCTGAAATGTTAGATAAGCACTCGCACAATGAAATCATATAAAAAAGTTTAATTAATAAAAACAATAGAAGTCTTTTAGTATGGTATCAAGAATCACTCTACTGTTTTGTGTGCTAAATCGCTAGGCCATGTTAGCATTCATTTGCCCACATGCAGAAATCTGAAACATGTGTTTGTATGATCATAAATTATTACAGAAGCATCAGATAGCAGTCAGACAGTATTTATTAAAAGTTTAAAAGTATATTTTTATATAACCACTTCTAGAAAATATCCCTATAAATAGACATCTGTGGAAAGACATAATTACAAAAATGTTGACACATTTCAGCAACTCCAGTCTCCACAAAAGACTTCAGAAAGCCTAGAATTACAGAGCTAACAGAGAAGCTATATAACCTATGGTCCATCTATATACTATAAGCCACTGAAAAAAAGAGAAAGCTCTCTAAATAAACAGATATGGGAGATTTTCCAAATACATTAAGATAAAAAGAATAGAAAGTAAATAACAATGGATAATGCAAAATGTATGTCAAATGTATGCTCTATCTACATAAACAGGCTTGTGTATCTGCAATAAATATTTCTGAAAGCATACATGGGATGCTCAGTGTTTGCTCTAGAGTGGTGGATTTATTGCTGTCTACTTGCTAATTTATTGCATTTTTTGCTATGCAAATATTGTTCAGTAAAATATTTTAAAAATCATTTAGTCATGGTGCTTTCTCAAGCTTTGAGACTATTGTAGAATTCCAACATCTTAACCAAATCTGATTCCCTCCATGGGTCAGAATGGAGAGACATAATGCATAGTTACCATTCTTGAACTCAAAAAAGAGGAAATGAACAAACAAATGAACAATAACACCAATCACTTGCATTGAAAACTGATTCAGAGCCCTCTGGGTGACTCAGTCCTTCTGGGCCATTTTCCCCTTTTGAAGGGTACAATCTCACCAACACCCCTGCAAGCTCTTCCTGGAGAAAGATGATTTAATTAATTTTCTTAGGATCATTTCCTTTCCTGATCTTGCTCTCCTTTCTCTTGTGCTTACTGGAATACAAATGCGGTCATTTTTCCATAGTCAGGTATCCGATATAATTCAAGATAATTTCCTTCACTCAACTCCCCACTGTGAACCCTCTGTGATTTACCACTGAACTGCAATCTCATAGGAATACATGATATGTGTGCCTTGTGGTCCCCTATGAGACCACTTCATAGCCATAATAACTGTATTGCTTTAACTCATGTTGTGCTATTACTTGGGTTGTAAAACTGATTAAATTTAATATTCCCTTAAGCTTTGAAATATGCATACTTATTCTGTTTATACCTGTGCTTTACAGTCAAGATTTCTATGTCCTCACCTGCCCCAGGATACTGAGATAATTTAACTATACAATTTTAAGATTGCAACTATAGAAATATAAGATTACTTCTAATTTACGTGTTTTGAAATGGAGAGGTGAGAAGCTTGTGTGTAGTAACTGAATAGTCATTAGTCTACTACCTAAATGCCTTTGTATGCTAGTCTTTGTGCTAATCCTGGGCAAATACAGAAAAGGTTCACTCTGAGCCCTGCCTGTATACAGTAAACAGTCACTGCAGTTGGTGAGGAAGGATGTGCCTTGATGCATTTGTGGCAAATGTTGGCATGGGCTCAGAGGTGAGGTAACTGTATTTGCATGTTTTAGCAAAATTTCAGACATATACAGAATTAGAGAATATTACAAGCCCCACTTATAGCCATTGCATATTTAAGCAATTATCATTACAACAATCTTCTCCCATTTCTCCATTAATACTGCAAAGCAAATTCAGGACTCCATGTCATTACATGTTTTTCACTCTGATCTCTAATAGATAGGGTCTCTTTTTAAAACATAATAAAAGAGCTCTATGATGCTGTTATGCAACCATCCTAGATTGGGCAGGTTCATGGTTGATTTGGGAAAATGTAAAAAGAATCTTGGAGCCTTAAGGATATCTGACATGCCTTTTTTTTTTTTTAAGATTTATTTATTTATACAAGCTGGGGTGTAGGCCAGAGGCTCAGGGCGGCAAGAGGGCTCACCAGAGACAGAGTGGGGAGCAGAACAGGCACATCAGAAATACACTGCTGAGGGGAGCAGTGGGCGAGGCAGGAGAGGTCTGCCCTGAGGGATTCTCCCTGGCCTGGCGTCGTAACCGCATCACGAGCTGCCAACAGCTCCACCGCGCAGCGCTCAACCGCTGCGCCACCAGAGAGGCCCGATATCTGACATGCCTTTAATGCTGAAGCAGGAGAGCAGATATGCAGGCGGGTCAGTAGGCAGGGAGCCAGGCAGGAAGCAACTGAGCCTGCTAGCCCACTCCCCACCCTCCATCTCCTCGAGCTTCCATTTCTCTGCCTGGGTATCTGTAATCATAGGTGCTTGTGCCCTGGTCTCCCAGGCGTTTTATTAAAATAACATGTTATCATGTGTGGGTAATGAAACCTAGGAGGAAAACAAAGCCTCATGTGGCAGCTACAGAGGTTGGAAGGCGAAACAGAGCCTGAGTTAATCCATATTCCTCACAGAGGCCTAAACTAATTAACAGCAATCTCCCACCATTAACAAATGTCTAGGCAATATTTAAATCTTCCCCAATGTCTCATTAAAGTTCCTTTCAAGTGGCTTATTAGGTCCATACATTGTGCTGATTATGCGTTTCTTGCATTGCTCTAAATGTTGGGTTCCGTTTCTCTTTTTTCCCCATGTAACTTAGTTGTTGAAAAAACTGTGTCATTTGTCCTGTAGTTTTTCCCAAATACTGGACCTTGCTAGTTTCATCCCTGTGAACTGTAAAGTGCTGAGACAGGACCTATGTTGCCACTTTGCAGCAGGAAATGTGATTAGAGACACGAAAGTTGTGGAGCAGGTTTGCAAGACAAGACTCTGTTACTTGAGAGCAGTTCTTGTGTCATCTATTGACAGCATGCAGGCGAGGGACAGAGAAGGGGGCATCATGGCCATATGTCAAGAGACATTTGCATCAGCAAAGTATTTGATGTTATCACAGACAGAGTTATCCCAAGACCACCGTGGAGTTACTCAAGTAATCAGGACAATGGTGGCCTAGGCACCCCCAGGCCTGCCGCATGATAGGAGCTATTGTTGGAAGGTAATCAAGGAATGCTCTGCTGTGATTTGAAGAAATCATAGGTCTCAGTGGCCCATGAGTGGCCAGCTCGTATCCAGGTCACAGGAACCCACAGTGAAGTTGGCTGTACTCCTGTCTCCTGTTTCCTGGAAACTAGCAGCTGTACCAGAGGCCTGGTCAGGTGAGGTTCCCCTGTCAGGAGGCATTGTTGTCAGTAGTGTCACTGGGCACTTCCTGTTGCACTCCAGGGAGAGCAGTGGAATTGCTTTCTAAGGTCCAGTCTGATTAGTGGTGCAGGTGAGGTCAGTCTCCTTCATCCATTATAAGATGCCCTGTCAGCTGTTGACCTAAGGGTTTTAGCATCTACTAGGCTCACTGCTGCTGTATATATTCACTGCATTTAAAGGAACATATCAGTTTATATTGCATATAAGAATTTCAGTCCATAAATTCTGCTGAGAAGTATAATTTTATTTTCCATCCTTGCGTACAATTTCTATTTTGAGTCCTTTAATTTTTGAAACTTAATGCTTGACAACACATTAAATTCACCTTTACCCTTTTAGTCCTAAGGGATGCCCAGGTGTAGGGATTTATGATTTTAGTAGTGGTTATCTGGGCTAGTGGCCACTGAGGCTTCTCAGTTCTGCCTTTTCTTCATTGTTGTTACGTATCATCAAAACTTTGTCTTTCAGAATTTCTGAGCCTTTTCTCATTACTAATTCTGAACTTCTGAGTCTGACTAAGATTCCTTATATTTCCATGCTATTTTGTGGAGGGCAGGAAACCATTTACATGCCTGCAACAATTGTGGCTATAAAAAAATTCTTTGAAGTTCTTCTAGACTATCCTAAGACTATTGCCATGCCTGGGGGAAGTCATTCAGACTTTGCCACCTCCTGGATTCTCTTCTCTGGCTCCCAGACCTGTCCAGTTACTCTTCTCCCATCCAAGACTATCTTCTCATCAAAAACAATGCTGAGATAGTCAAACTTCCTTATCTCTTTCTTTCTCCTACAACTTGGAGAGTATTTTTTTATACTAGAGGGCAAGGAGAGGCATTCCATATTTGTTGATTTTTGAGAATTGTCTTTTTTGTGATCGTGCTTTCCTGAGGCAAAAAAATGTATCAATCTAACTCAAATGTCACAAGGGAGTAGGAAGGCAATATCAGGTATAATATATGCTTTGGTGAATAAAACAAAATATCACTTCATGATATTTATCACATGAACTGCAGCAGCTCTTATATATGACTGCTATTTTGCTCTACTAATAATTACAAAATCTAAATGCCTATGATGACATGCAATTATGGAACAAAGACCACAGGAAGTCAAAGGAAATTGTCCTTGAAAAGTGATTTCGATTGGGAATGATGTTTTTGACTCATATTATGAATCATTATCTTTATGATTCATTAATTCTGCTGTTTGGAGAGGGTGAGTTTGATTCTAATGTTTGCTTTGTCTGTGAATGAGAAAAGCTGCTAAAGTACAGAGACCAACGGAAAGATCACAGCAAGGTTTAAACACCTCTAAAATTATGTGATGAAAGTGTGGACCAAGGAAAAAACCACTCACTCTGGGCTATGGAGTAATGTTGGCTAGAAATTGGCAGAAAAATGGTTAAAATAATGGTACATTTCATTTCTGTGGCTGCAGATGGTTTAGGTATACTATCAAGCTCTTCATATAGTAATGATGAATCTTGCATATATTGAACTTTAACTGTGATCCAGTCATAATCCATGGGTAAAATTATTTATTCTTCATAAACAGAGAGAGGTTATATACATTGCTGATCATCATCAAGCAGGGTGAGCTGGTTTTAGCCCCAGGTCTGCCAGATACCCAGTTTGCATCACCACATTGTGAGCTGCAAACCTGGTTGTCACCGAGGAGATGGAGATGGTATCTGTGCATGGAGGTGGGGGCTTGGAGGCACATGCACTTGGGCCTTTAGAGTGTGTTGTTATTTCAAGCATCAGAGACTGTCTGTACAACTATGTTTAAACAATATAAAGTCTGAGGAAAGTATATGTCTTGTAGTGAAGAGGAAATTTGACAATTATTTTTTATGCTTTGAGCTTATAAGTTTTAAACTATCATTTTACAAAACCTGGTTGAGTACTTCTAGACTCCTAAAGGAAAAATTATTTACTCCATGGTGTAAATTTTACTGGATGTTATTCTTTTAGTTACTGTACTTCCCCTGCCTCCATTGAGCATGCTAGATAACAGATCGAAATCAAAGAGTGCCTGGACCTTGACCAGTATCTAACTGGAGTTGGGGTAGGTAGCATTCAGAATATTTCCATTTGTTTTTTATGGATGCTGTGTGGTTCCTCTACCCAAATACCACGTGCATTGGTTACTAGGTACATGCGTAGTGTATATACAATCGAGGATGGGACGCAGGGGCTGTGGATTTGATGGTGCACTGGCTTTTCAAATTTATATTTTCATAACTTTATTACTACACTTTGAAGATGTTTTCTCCCTTTTTTATTCTTAGCACATCATGCAGCTGTTGTTTTTCAGTGATGACATATAGCTTGTGAAGCAACATTATACTCAGAATTTAATGAATTAAAAAGAGAGTGATAGTATAGAGAGAGATGGGGAAGAATCAATGGTCTAATATTAGGACACCTGTATTTAAGATCTGCCAGTTCCTAACCATGCATACATCATTTTAGACAGGATAATTCCCTTTTCAGACAAAAAAATAAATACGTTTAACTAGACATCCTCAAACGGAGTTCATAATTTCAATATCTAGAATTTTCCTAGTAAGATCCACTGTGAGGCAATATAAAATGCTGGGGTCTTGGGTTTGAAAAATGCTCTATTATCATGGTGCTATGTAACTTTGGGGCCCTCTAGCTTGACTGGGTCTCCAAAAATTCATAAACAAAAAGTTGGCATGATGGGGCAGAGATCACTTGTGAACACAGAAATTGAAAGGATGTTTCATTCTAAAAGTGTATTTTGATAAATTCAGGTTGATTTTCAATTCTATATAAGTCACTAGAGTCTCCTACATAGAAAAATACCATTCCTTTTAATAGTTCATTCATGGGTTCATATAATTTTATTCATTTTAACTCTGCTTCCAATTTGTGTGTGTGTGTGTGTTTGTGTGTGTGTGTGTGTGTGATCTTGGTAATGAATGAAGATTGATGTAGTTTGGATACATTAAGGGTATGTGGGTTGAAAACAATTTTTATTGATATACATAAAAGCAGAAGTTAGGAAAATTCTTAGCATCTAAAATAGACCTTTTTATATTTGTTTTCACTACAAATAATACAATTTGTGAAGAGTTACTATTCTCTGTAGATTAGTAAGTGTAATGGAATGCCAATTTTTTTGATCATGTGTATGTCATAACAATGACATATATAATATTCAAGCCTTAAATAAATACTGATTAGAGAAGTATGACATACCTCAAATATTTTAATGGAATTTAAAAAATTTTAGTGAATATATTCACACAAAAGACTGTCAATAGCAAAAGCAATACTGTCAAAAAAGAAAGAAAATGGAGGTATCATACTTCTAGACTTGAAGTTATATTTTCAAGGCATAATAATTAAAACAGCCTGGTACTGGAACAAAAATAGACACACAGACCGATGGAATAGAATTGAGAGCAAAGAAATAAACTCACACACATATATGGATAGTTAATCAATGACAAAAGAGTCAAGAATATATACTTGAAAAAGGATAGCCTCTTCAATAAATGGTGTTGGGAATACTAGACAGCTGCATGAAAAAGAATGAAAATTGACCACTCTCTCACACCATCAGTTATCATTAGGGAAATGATAATCAAAAACACAATGAGTTATCATCTAATACCTGTTGGAAAGGTACAGAAACAAGTGATGGTGAGGATGTGGAGAAAACACTAGTCCATCCCCATGTATAGCAGTATGGAGGTGTCTCAAAACATTAAAAATATATATGCCATTCAACCCAGTAATTTCACTCCTGGGCATCTATCCAAAAATTCAAAAACACTAATTTGAAAGGAAATGCCTTTCCATTTCAGCACTATTTACTATAGTTAAATTATGGAAACAACCTAAGTGTCCCAGGACAGATGAGTGGATCAAGAAGATGTACATATACAGAATGGGATATTACTCAACTATCAAAAAATGTAAACTCACATCATTTGTAGCAACATGTATGGAGCTGGAAGGGATAATGCTAAGTGAAATAAGTCAGAAGGAGAAAGATAAATACCAGATGAAATTAGATTCCACTCTATGTGGAATATAAATTAACTAAAGTAATAGATAAATACAAGCATAAAAACTAACCTTTGATAGCTGACTACATAACTGAAGCACCAAGGGGCTAAGGAGTGGTGTGAGATCAAAGAGGGAAGGACACATCATGGAGTATGATGGTGGATTATGGGTGACTTGGTGGGTGCACTATGGTAGTAACATCTGGTGGGGGTATTCAAATATTACCACAATTAAAAAAAATGGATTCAAAGAACACATTTTAGTTAATAAATATTGGAATAAGTAAGTTTTTCATCTAGTGTGTAGAGATAGTACTGCTATACCAGTTATCAATTGTAGTTGAGTCCCTAAATTCATGTTATTCCCACTAAAAGAGGTTTCATAGGATATAAATCACACATCTGAGAGGTGAGCTTTTATCAGCTCAGCCTGTTTTTTCTCAGTCTCCTTCTTATAATTGTGTATCAATTTGGGGTGAGTTTATATGATGCAACAATGTAAGGAAGTTTGGGAATTCAGGCAGAACTCAGAATATGTTCCTTAAACAGGTCATCAAACTTCTCCAATCTTATCTTCATGAGGGAGAGATTTAATGAGTTTATTCTGAGTACAAAGAACTAAAGCAAATATGTTTTGAGGGAATTTCACTCATGAAACTAGTAATTTATAATATAAACACAACTAGTTATTAAGTAACTATTATTGTTCTAGGTATTGAAATCAGAAAATAATAAGGTCCTTGATCACATAGAGATTAAATCTCAGTGGATGTTACTGCAAACTAGAATAACAAATCAATATTTTGGAGCTTGACATTAAATTATTCATATGACTCATGTGTTCCCCCATTTGTTAACTATTGCCAAGTTACTAAGGCTATTGCTGAGTAATGTTATGAGGGCTAGCACGATGTAGGGTAGGAACATTTAATTGAAAGTCCAAAGGCTTAGCTTTCTGCTCTGAATTGAGTCACTTGACTGTGTTTTCATGACCTGCATACCACTCAAAAAGGCCAGTCCATCTCCTGGTCTGGGCTTGGCTTAGTTAAATTTTGCACGTTATGTCTCTCACATGCTTGGTGAGTCTCCTTTGGGAGACTCCTTTGGGAGTTTTCCTCTGGGCTTATCAAACATGACTTCAATATAAATAAATGGTCAGAAAAAAAAACTTCTGTCCTCTTATGCTTTCACTTTCCTGTATCCAGATTATTTGCTGTGAGACTGTGGAGTCCGTCCAGTGATGGAGTGAATCTCCCTTCTTCTCGGTTATGAAAATGTAATGAGAGGAAGGTTGTTTGCAGTCTCTGGACCTGGGCACTGAGAATCCATGCTCATATCTGTGCTGTCTGACATTTCTGCGTTTGCAGTTCTAGTGTTGTGAGAGCCCAGCTAAGGTCAGAAAAGTCACACAGATGTCTCCTGTCAACCCAACGGAGACACACGAGTGAAGTCTCCCAAACCCAGGTCAGACCAGCAGAAGTGCTTTGACAAGACCAAACTGCCCAGCTGACCATTGACGTGAGTGAAAACAAACGCTTATTATATGACTCTGGGGTAAGTTAGTTGTTTGTTACACATCCACATTGTGCAATGATTAGCCATTACCCTGTGTGACTTTGGGCAAATCATAAACCTCTCTACATATGGCCTGCCTTTTGACTGTTTGACAGCAGATGGTCACGGGGGAGGCTATGGTGCTACTCCCCCATGTGGTTGCAGATGCATGAAAGAGTGTGTTTAAATGATTGGGTGTTAGATTTTAAGCTGCCTAATATCTTCTCGTTATAGTTTTGGGTTGAAGGGGGCAAGAGGAGTAGTGGATAAACACATACAACTAATTACATTCACATTTGCTGAGAAGCCACCATACATATGTTGTTTACCAGTTTATATTCTCTCTGAATGAAAGTGAGAGTGAATAAAAGATAAGAAGAGGAGGGGGAGGAGGATAAAGAAGTTGTATGAGGTTGTGTAATATGAAATAAACATTGTTTGCTTCTCTGGTCTTGCCTGTTTTACCCAACAACCACTAACTATTCTCCACACCACACTGTCTGTCCACACAGATGTCTGAGCAGGCCAGAAAATCATCCAAGTCCCCTTACACCTGGACTTGGAAATCACACCATCAGAGGACACACTTTTGGACAGATCTGATTGGACTTTTCCTGGCAGCAGTGTGATGCTGAATGTTTTCATCTTTCAGTGGCTGTTATACCAACAGACATGGAAGGAATCCAATGTCTTTTCATCTTTTCCTTTTTCTTAACACTTATCCTTGTGTTCTGAACTGCATTCTTATCCTCTTCCTGGATTTAATCCTCCGGGCTTTCTGACGCTAGATAAGCACTTATTTGCTGGCTCTCTCTCTATAATGTTATAGATCTTTCCTCTTCCAGCTAGATGGAATCCCCTGTTTCTTAAAGAAAATGTGTCCCCTTTCTTCTTAGTCTAATCAGTCTTGTTGCATTGCTACCCTGATTGTCTTCATTTGCATTGGTTACATGGGAAAAACAGTATCAATCTTTCCCAATATTACACAGCTGTTGGATGATGAAATGAAGTGATTAGGTCAAATAAAGTCAATGTTGAATACCATGAATTCGGTGGGTTACCAGCATGAAGCCTATCACCATGCTTCTTGGATTTATCCTGAGGTTTTTCTTATCTTCCCCAACCCCTGGCAAAAAAAAAAAAAAAAAATCTTTGCTTTGGTATCATGATTTGCAAACAGACCTTTACAATTTAAGATGGAAAAGAATTCCACTAAAGAATGGAATACATGTCAAAGCTTTCCCACAAACTCAAAATTAGGCAGGAAAGATTTTCCACTCTATTTTGTCTGTTTTGTGTTATAGATGGAAAATATCTCTATTTTGAAATTGAAAACACAATTATCAAAGTGACTGCAAATACAAGTTCATTGTCAGATTTGCCAGATTTATTTGAGAAATCTCAAAGTAGTATGCTAGGAAATAGTGTGCAAATGTATAAATATATATGCATAAAGTTATTTTCAGTATTCTTGAAAATAGTACCAATCTGGATTCAATCTAAATATCCAGAAATAGAGAATTGTTAATATAACATGTGGTACATCTAGACAATAAGATGCTATGCAGTTATTAAATAATTTTAAATAGAAATTCCTTTGCTTTCTATCTTCACTGATATTTTTCCATTTTATCAATATATGGAAAGTGATATATGCAATATGAAAAGCATTTTTCTATGGTGCTGGAATATTGACTAATTTTAATATATTTATATGTATGTAAACTACACTATATGTTACACACTATATGTTAAAACACTATATGTTACACACATATGTATGTATTTTGTAACCTTAAAGATGGTAATACACAAAGAATCCAGGTAGAAGAAGAAAGAGAAATATGAAGAATAATGTAAAAGCATTTCAAGAATCATCTGACTCCATGAGGAAAGGCAATCAAAGAATAATGGGTTTTCCAGAAGAGGAAGAGAGAAATAATGGAAAAGAGAATTCATTCAAAGTAATGCTAGTGCTGCTCCCAAATCAGGAGCAGGAACTAAATATACAAGTCCATGAAGCTAAAAGTACACCTGGTTACCTAAATGTAATGAGATCTACATCAAGACACATAGTCATGAAACTTCTAAGAGCTCAAGACAAACAGAATATTGAAGCTGACTAGAGGGAAGAAGCAGGTAACCCATAAAAGCATGCCACCAGGCTTACATAAGACTTCTCTGAACAAACACAACTAGCAAGGAAAGAATGGAATGATATATCAAAATACTTAAAGGTAAAAACTTCTAGCCAACAGTACTATAGCCTGCAATTTTAATATTAAAACATCTGTGCATATTCTAATATGCAATGGAACAAGATTAGTTTGTTCAATAAATGGTGTTGGGAGAACTGGACTGCTACATGCAAAAAAATGAAGCTAGACCACTACCACACATCATGCACAAAAAACAACTCAAAATGGATAAAAGACCTGGAGATAAGACCTCAAACCATAAAGTTTATAGAAGAAAAAATAGGCAAAACTCTACATGACATACATCTCAGCAAAATCTTTAAAACCACTTCCCTCATAGCGAAGGAAGTAAAAGAAAAGATAAACAGCTGGGACTACATCAAACTAAAAAGCTTCTGTAGAGCAAAAGAGACAATAATTAAAACAAACAGACACCCTACTAATTGGGAGAAGATCTTTGCACACAACACAACCGATAAAGGACTGATAACAAAAATCTACAAAGAGCTCACACAACTCAACAAAAACAAAGTCAACAATCCAGTCAAAAAATGGGCAGAAGAGCTAAAAAGACACTTCTCCAAAGAAGAAAAGCAAATG
>PVIJ01002232.1:0-110515 GCA_004024925.1 Scalopus aquaticus | reverse complement strand
GACAGGCAACAACAAATGTTGGCGAGGATGTGGAGAAAAAGGAACTCTCCTACACTGCTGGTGGGAATGCAAATTGATCCAACCACTATGGAAAGCTGTATGGCGTTTCCTCAAACTGCTAGAAATGGAACTTCCATACGACCCAGCAATAACACTACTGGGAATATACCCAAAAGACACAAAAACACTAATCCGAAAGGATACATGTACCCGTATGTTTATTGCAGCACTGTTTACAATAGCTAAGGTATGGAAACAACACAAATGCCCAAAAATAGATGACTGGATCAAGAAGATGTGGTACATATACACAATGGAATACAATTCAGCATTCAAAAAAGACAAACACATGCAATTCGCAGCAGCATGGATGGACCTAGAGGGGATCATGATCAGTGAAATAAGCCAGAAAGAAAGAGAAAAATATCAAATGGTTTCACTTATAACAGGAATATAGGGGAGCCAAAAAGAAAGCGACATTCAGCAGGGAAAGAGGGGAGGGGGAGGGCTCAAGAGGGGGAAGGAGGGGAGCACGGAGGACTATGGTGAAGGCTCCACGGGTGAACAGGTGGTGGGTAACTTATGGGGAATACATAATAATGTAAAAGATATGAATAACAAAAATAAATATCTATTATATTAAAAAAATAAAACATCTGTGCAAAAAACAAATAGAAATACTGCTAAATTCAAGGACATACTTATTCTTTTTTTTTTAAAAGATTTTATTTATACATACAAGCTGGGGTACAGGCCAGAGGCGTGGGGTGGCGAGAGGATTCACCAGAGACAGAGTGGGGAGCAGAACAGGCAGATCAGAAATACACTGCTGAGGGGAGCAGCGGGTGAGGCAGGAGAGGTCCGCTGCACCATGTGGGATTCTCCCCAGCTGGGCTTCGAACTCGTACCGCGCACTGCTGACAGCTCCACAGCGCAGCGCTCAACCGCTCCGCCACCAGGGAGGCCCGACATACTTATTCTTAACAACTGTTAATGAAAGTCACAAAAGCATAACCTCTTCTACAAGTGTCCTTATTTGCTGAGTAAAAACAAATAAGTATTCAATTTAGTAGAAGTAAAGAATGACAAGTTCTCATTCTAAACTAATAAATTGACTTAATCTAAGCTGAACCTACATACATACTTGCACATGGCTGAGTCAAAAAAGTCCTTTGGCTTTTGACATTGTAAATATCATGATTCTCCTTTCAAGGACATTCTTTGTGAGAAACTCTTTCTTGGCATTGAACATTAAGTCATTATTAACTAATGTTTCACTTAATAGCTTGTGGTCTCAGTTCTATTTTATATACAGAGTTTGACAACAACTCTAAAACACCTCATCATTTGGGTGGGGAACCTGTCCCAGGAATTAAACAGTAGTGCCAGTTGGCTGGTGAGTTTTAGAGTTTGCCAGAGCCCCTCCCTGAGGCTCTTCTACACACTTGGTGTCAGTGTCCCTTTTTAGAACTGGCACTGGTGAGAAGTCAGATCTGACCAATGGGTCTCAATACACGGAGACACCTTATGCAGGGAAGTCCCTGGATCTACCATGAGTTCCAATTAAGCAAAAAGGGACTCTTCTTATGATATTTTTGGAGTAGAGATGGGAATAGCAACGGGAACTAGAATGACATCCTCAGATGAAGAATCTTACTTATGTAAACAAATCATGAATTTTCTAAAATGCTTGTTATTGGCAGTTTGAAAATACCATTGAGTAGCTCAAGAGCTCCAAAGTTTATAACATAACTTTAGTAGTATAGTAAACTTGGGAGATACTTTTTCTTTGATGAACATATACAGAGGAAGAATAAGACTGTTCTGAATTTGACTTGTGCCCCTGCCAGTCACTCATTTACAGCTTGACTTCAATATTTGCTGTAATCTCCCTAAATGGAATGCATTTCTTTCAAGTCCACCTTTCTCCTCTTGTGTCCTCAACAAAACTAAGTTGCTATTATACCCCATTACATAGCCACAAGACTAGTAGTTTCCCTAAAGGTAACAGAGGACTTTCTGGTTATCCCATTTCTTTTAATTCTTTATCACAGTCAACTCTTTTGTATAATTTTACAACTTTGACCACAGTTTCTTTTATGAAACTCTTTTTCACTTGGTATTTGAAATTAATTTTGAGTTTACTCAATTCTCTTTCTCCTCCATCCCTTTTCCCCTCCATCTAGCCCTTACACAGCACTGTCCTCAGATTCTAGCTTTGGACTTCCCTTTCTATATTGTAGCGTATCTCTAGGTTATTGTTATAGACTGAATGTTTGTGCTCACCCAAATTCATATGGTGAAATTTACCCCCCAATATGATGGTATTAGGAGATAGGGCCTCTGAGAGGAGATTAGATCATGTGGGTTTGGACCTCATGATGGGATTTATGCCCTCATAAAGGAGACCCCCCTGAAAGTGTCCTTAACCTTTTTTACCGTGTAAGGACACAGAAAAGACAGCCATCTAAGAAGCGGGCTCTCTTTTGAAAATAAAATCTTCCAAAGCTATGATTTTAGACTTTCTAGCTTCTAGAACTGTGAGAAATATATTTATGTAGTTTATAAGACACCCAACCTGCATTTTGTTATAATATATAACATTATTTCTATATACACATCTATAAATATATCATATTACAGACTAAAACTGTTATCTCAGTCTCTCTCTTGATTTCAGCTTCCAACTTCATCTCATAACTGAAAAATATACATCTGTCACCTAAACTCTCTTGAGAACACCAGTAAAAACCTCCATCTTTTGGGACATTTGTCCCATCCATTGGGACATTTCCACCAGGATATCCCTTAATAGCTTCCAATGGATTCATTATCATTTCTAGAACTTAGGGATTTTCATACAGTCACATCTCATGCAGTGACATCCCCACCTAAAGGGGTTTCCATCCTTTTGAAAACATCCTTTCAACTCAACACAGCTCTCCCTTTGACGTCTCCATCTTTTCATCAACTCTGGCTCATTTTGCTTCTGACATAGCTCTGGTTTTATCTGCTTGTTTACTTATTATAACTGCCCTATTTTAACCTTACCTCTTTTCATCTGGAATACTCTTAAAGTGTTGATTATATCTTTCTCTTAATGAGATACTCCTTCCTCAGATGAGTAGTTCAATTGTCTTGGTAGCTTTCACAAACAAAGCCCTAATCTTATCACTCTTTGACACTTTGCTGGCTCCCTGTTTTCATAATATATGGTATAAACTTGAGCCAAATACTCCTTCAAGGCTATTTATGAGAGTACATACTATCCTCTGTGGGGTTACCTAACTTGTGGGAAGCTTTGCCTTTCTATCCCACTGCTCATGTTCTTTCATCTACTAGAAATTCCATCTCTTTTTCTCCTTTTCTTGCTCATTCTAACGGAGTTCACCCTTCTTGACCTGACTTTGTCAACTAAAGACCAAAGAAAAACTGGGACTCCAGGACTGTGGTCTGAGTCCATTTCATATGCTGATGTAGGACATTTGGGGATTCCTGGAATTGTAAAACTATTTTCTTAAGTAAAACTATCTCATGACACTTTTCAGCTGTTCTTGTGGGGTAAGAGTAGGGAACACTATTGAATCAACTATTGAATCATGTGAAAACTGAAGGGAACTTACAGAGAATGAAAAAACTCTGAAAGCTGCCAATGTTCCTTAACATGACCATGTAAAACGAAATATCTTTTGCTATACAATGCATTGTTAAGCACAATCATGGTGGGATTACTGCTGTGAATAGAATTCTAAATTAAAATAATTAGAGCCAGTTTGCTTAAGAAATTTTCATGACTGCCCATGTGGTTTAAGAATAACTCACAGAATCAGGCAAAGGAAAATAAAAGAGAAGTTTATCAACCCTAAAAAAAAAAAACATAAAACTCACAAATCCATGAGATCAAGTTAACTAAATTTAATTGCAAAGTAGTAAGCTAAGTTTGAGAGACATGCATGTTGAGAAAATTCAGATATTGACATTTATATTTTGAAAGCTAATACCTAAAGCAGTGTGTTATTTAATTCCCTTTGGTTTTAATTTTGCTATTTAAAGGATAAATATTTAGTGATTCTTCCAGCTCTACTATGCTGTTAGTATTAACTTCAATGCAGTGGTGCCTCTACTAATTGCTATACTAGTGTCTTCTGGAGCTTTCGGGATGAAAAAAATCATAAGTCCTTTGTTTCATAATGAGGAGAAATGGTACATGCAAGTCCTAGTCTCTAATAGAGGGAAGATTGTGGTTGGTCATGTACCAGACACATAAACTGGGAAAGGAGTGAGCTAAATCATACAGACTTGGGTGAGTGAGAAAACTTTCCAGGGATTATCTATTTATAGAGCTAGAAACAGAGTCTTCAGAGGTAAAATACAACTTTCTCTTTTGGGCCCTGTCATATGTAATACATTTTTTTAAATCAATGACTTCAATAAAAGCATGCCAGTTGCTTTAATAAGGGCATATCAAGATGCTTAAGGAAAAGATGGAAGATGAAATTCTCAGTGTATTAACTTGTTTAGGCTGCTCTATCAAAGAACCCCAAACTGGGTGGCTTAAACAACAGAAATGTACTTTCTCACAATCCTGGAGGCTAGAAGTATAAGGTTACATGCTATCAGGGTTGGTTATTTCTGAGATCCCTCTCTTTTGCTCTTTTGTGCTACATGACTATCTTCTCCCTGTGTCCTCACACAACTTTCCTTCAGCACATGTCTGTGTCTGCATCTCATCTTTGTATGAGGACGTCAGCCATATTAGATTAGAAACCACTTTAATGGCTCCACTTTAAATTTATTATCTCTTTAAAGCTTCTCTATTCAAATAAGATCACATTCTGAGGTACTGTGGGTTAGTTCTTCAAACAAATTTCAGAGGGACACATCTTAACTCTTGACACCCAGTGTAAGAAGGAACAGACTCCTACCTTACTCATCATTAAAGGAGTAGTAGCTACCTTGTGAATAATGATGTGGAATAAATAAACTCACCCACGTACAGATCCCTGGTCTCCAAATGTGAGTAAGGATAGAGAGAATTAACCAACACTGTAAACAAACTTGACCTATATGACATTTGTAGAACACAGTAGCCTAAAACAACATAATAAAGTTTCTTTTCAGATGCACATGAAATGTTTTCCAAAGTAGACTATGTACTGGGTTAAGTCTTGATAAATTTCAAAGAATTCAGGTCCTTCCAATATATATTTTCTGACCACATATCATTAATTTAGATAGTTAAAAAGATATTTGGAATGTCTTCCAGTATTTATAACTAAAAGTATTTCTAAATAATCTTGGGTGGAAGAAGAAATTAAAAGGGAAATACTGCATCCTTTTATCTGAATAAAAAATGAAAAATCAGCATATCAAAATTTGTGGAAAATTTTTAACACTTAATGCCTATGTGAGTAATTAGCAATATACAACATAATTATGGCTAATACTACTGTAGGATTTATAGAAAAATGTTAAAAGTGAGAGTCCTGAGATTTTTTAATACAAGGAGAGTAATTTTTTCCTTTTTTCTTTCCTTATATGTTTATTGGAGCTGTATGAGAAGATGGATAATAGTTGAACCTACTGTGGCAATAATTTCACAAAATTTATTTCTGAAATGCTGTATATCTTAAATGTATACAGTAATGTATATAAATCATTTCTCAAATGGAAAAAATACCTATGTCAGCAAGGAAGGAAGTTCTCAAATAATGGTTTCAACTTAATCTTCAGAAGCCAAAAACAGAAGAACAAATGACATTAAAAGTAGATAGAAAAGAAGAAAATCAGGATATAGATATATCATAAAATAGAGAACAAAAAAATCAATTGAGATAATCAATGCAATAAAAAGTTTTTCTATTAGAAGATCAATAAATTCATACATGCATTTGGACTAATGAGGAAAATAATGAAGATACAAAATAAAAATATTAAAAATGAGAGCAGCATTACCATGCAGAATCTATAGCTAGATATTAAAAGTATAATAAGGAAATATTATTAATAACTTGATAACAATAAATTCAGCAACCTAGAGAAAATGAAAACTCCCTTGAAAGATACAAACTAAAAGCTTGCAAAACCAAAACCAAAGCTTATTTAAGAAGAAATATAATTTGAATAGACATGTGACTATTAAAAAAACATTAAATTTATGGGCAAAAATGCCTCAGAAAGAAGACAAAGTCCACATAGCTTTAATGGTGAATTATACAAAAATTAGGGGAAAAAAAAGAGCAAAATAAAAAATTTATATAGACTTCCAAAAAAAAAAAAGGACTACTTTTCAGCATTTTTATGAGGTCAGTATTACCCTGATGACAAAATCAGTAATGTAATCAAAGACATTATAAGGAGAATAAAAACAAAACTTCACAGTAATATCTCCTTGGAGTAGATAGGTGAAAATTTAAATAAAACATTTAGAAAATTGAATGTAACAATATATAATGTATAAACCAAGTGGAATTTATCTCAGTGATTAAGGATTACAGTAATTTGGAAAAATCAATGTAAATAATGATGTTAGTACACTAAACATGAAAAGTCATGTGATCACCGCAAGAGTTACAGAAACATTTTTCAGAATACCTACAACGGTTCCTGATGGTAATTCTCATCAACATAGGGGCAGAAGGAAAGCATCTGTAATTTACCATTAACATCACAACACAT
Organism: Scalopus aquaticus; assembly: GCA_004024925.1. Taxonomy (NCBI): domain Eukaryota; kingdom Metazoa; phylum Chordata; class Mammalia; order Eulipotyphla; family Talpidae; genus Scalopus; species Scalopus aquaticus. The sequence continues at coordinate 103,837 of PVIJ01002232.1, read as the reverse complement.
AGGCTAGAAAACATAAGTTGAAGAACATGGTATAAATATCTATTCTACCACTTCAGCATTTATACTGAAAGTTGTAGTCAATGTGATAGGCAAGAAAAAGAAAGAACAATACATTCATATTGCCAAGAAAGTAATAAATGTGCCCCTTATTTACAGATGATAAGTTCCTTAATACAGAGTATTCAACAAAAACTATAAGAAAAGAGTGTTTTTAATGTAAATGTATAAATCTAAATCTAATTTTTCTCTGGGGAATATGGATAGTTTAGCAATTTTATCAGCTATAAGAAAATCTCAGTAAAATCTCTTTAAAAAGGTGTTATATTGATACATTCTCATCAAATCACGGTAATATGAAAATTTAACTAAAAATATTAATTAAAAATCCAGGTATGTTTACACAAAAAATTTAAAGATGAGCTATTTTAAAACTTTCAGGTGAGGGCCTCCCTGGTGGCGCAACAGGGTAAGCTCAGCACTGTGGAGCCATTGGCAGCTGCACAGCAAGTTCGAAGCCGACTGGGGAGATTCCCACATGATACAGCAGACCTCTCCTGCCTCGCCTGCTGCTCCCCTCAGCAGTGTATTTCAGTTGATATGCCTGTTCTGCTTCCCAATCTGTCTCTGGTGAATGCTCCCACCACCTCACACCTCTGGCCTACACCCCAGTTTGTATGCCAAAATAAATAAATCTTTAAAAAAAAACCTTTTAGGTGAAATAATAAATCATATTAAAATTTAAAAATATCTACAACTGAATATTAAAGCCACTTATACAAGATTTTTACAGAAAAGCAAAAGTGACATTTCAAGATAATTTATGTTAATAAATACTTGTATCAGGAAAGTAGAAAACCTAATAATCAATTAGCTGATCAACTAAGAAGAATTTTCAGGAATTCAAAAATGCCAAGAGGCAGAGACAACAAAAAGCCTCTAGAAAAAGTTATTTCCTCTAACCAAAGGACTAGCAAAGGAACTGTGGAAAATTTCTCTAGGCAAACAGTATTGACTGTTTTCTAACACCACAGAAAAAATTATAATCCTGCCACTCCTCACCAGGAAAGATCTGTGAGGAGCTTTGTCTTCCATCCTCAGGAGTCACCTCATCACCACTGTAGGGTGGTTTAAGAGAAGGCTAGCGACAGAACCAATAATTTCACCCCGTCATCTGGTAACCATGCTTCCCCTTGAAGGTGGAACTTGAACTTTCACCCCCACTTAGCAGTAGTAAGGAACTCCTCACCCTCCCAATTAGGATCATGTCCAGGGAGACCTAATGGAGTTTCATGACTTCACTTTTGCCCAGTGGAAAGGAAGCTACCTCCCATAGTATGATTAGTGGAAACCTCCTTAGGAGCAGAAACTTCCTCAGGTATCAGTCAAGGCCTGGACTGGTTCCAAGTAGGAACCTGGACTTCTACTACTAATTGACAAAAATGAGGGGTTCTACATTTCTACTTCAGCTGCAGTTGTATTAGAAAAAGTCAGCTAAAAAGATGTTTTAAATAAGATCCAAAGTTGCATTCTATAATATGAAAATAATCAGGTCTCAGTCAATATCCAAGAGATCTCCTGTCAAGATGCAGGAGATCAAATGATAAGAGCCAATGAATATTGTGAAATGTTTTACCAATGTTTTCTTCTATGCATTTTATGGTTTCAGGTCTTATGTCCAAATCTTTTATCCATTTTGAATTGATTTTTTGTGTATGATGTGAGATAGTGATATAGTTTCATTCTTTTGCAAATGGTTATTCAGTATGCCCATCACCAATTATTGAAGAGGCTTTCCTTATTTCAGTGTGTATTCTTGGTTCTTTTGTCATAGATTGTCTGTATAGGAGTGGGTTAATCTCTGGACTCTTTACACTATTGCACTGGCCTCTGTGTTTATTTTTGTCCCCCAAACCATGCTGTTTTAATTATTATGGCTTTTTAGTATAGTTTGAGAGCTGGCAGTATAATACTGCTAACCTTCCCCCTTTTATGAATACTGCCTTGACTATTTGGAGTCTTTTGTGTTTCTATGTATGAATTTCAGCAATGTTTTTTCTATTTATTTGATGAAAATCATTGGAATTTTGATAGGCATTGCATTGAATCTGTATCTTGCTTAGGTGGAATGGCCATTTTAACAATGTTCATTCCTCCAACCCATGAGCAGAGATTATGCTTCTGGAAAATCTTTGTGTATTAATCTCCAACAGCAAGGAAAACAAAGAAGAAAATAAGCAAACAGGACTGCATAAAACTAAAAAGTTTCTGCAGAGCAAAAGAAACTGTAACCAAAACAAAATGACACCCTACTGAATGGAAAAAGAATGCTTGTTCATCACACATCTGACAAGGGATTGATATCAAAGGTTTACAAAGAACTCATATAGCTCTACAAAAATATATTTAAAAAACACAATTAAAAAATGGCAGAAGGAAATAGGCATTTTGTCAAAGATGACATACAAATGATGAACATTTGTATCTGAAAAAATATTTGTCATCACTTTTCATCAAAGAAATGAAAATCAAAACCACAATGAGATATCTCATGCCTGGTCATATTTAAAAGGCCAGAAAAGATAAATGCTGGTGAGGATGTGGAGAAAAAGAAAACTTACTGCACTATTGGTGGGAATGCAAACTGGTCAACCCCTGTGTAAAACAGTATGGAATTTTCTCAAAAGACTTCAAATGCATCTTCCATATTCCACTCCTTGTTATCTATCTGATGAACACAAAGCACCGATTCAAAAGGAAATTTGCTCTCTCTCTCTCTCTCTGTCTCTCTCACACACACACACAAATATATATATATATATACACACACACACACACACACACACACACACATACATATACATATATATACCACATCTTCACTATACATATTTGTGTGTGTATATACATTCTAATGTGTGTGTGTGTGTATGTTTGAAAAAATACACACATATATACACATTAGAATATGACCTGGAAATCATAAAAGATAAAATCATGTCATTTACAGCAAGATGGATGGAGTTGGGAGAGAGAACGTTAAATGAAACAAGTCAGAAGGACTTATTAAATGCTGGATAGTGTCACTAATAAGTGGAATGTAGACAAACCAAACTAAGAACCAGAAAAAGACAAACTTAAAAGTTAATCCTTGAAAACTGACTATAGAACAGAAGCATCTGAAGGGGTAGTGGTGGTGGTAGAGGGGTAAGAAGAAAACCTAGTGACAGTCTGGTGAGGTTCAGTGTATGTAGTGGAAATACTTGAGGTCATCATAACCAAGGGAGAACAATGGAGCATAATGTTTTCCACAGATCCCTCAAACTGCTAAAATGTCCACACCAGCAGACTGGGACAAAATGTTGGTGAAGATGTGGAGAAACTGCATCTTTTGTACATTTGCTGCAAATTTCAAGTTCTGGTGCAAATTTGTGGTAGCTCAGAACTGGAAACAACCAATATGATTTACAACAGAAGAATGATTAAGCAATCTGTATTACATCCGTAGCATGGAATACCACCCAACAATAAAGAGAGCAAACTTGATAGTTATAACACCTTGGATAGAGCTCAAGTTATATTGAATAGAAAAAGACAATCTTACAGTGTCAATTATGGTATGATTTCATTTATATAACTTTCTCAAAGTGACAGAATTACAAATGTGGCAAATAACTGAATATTCGCCAGGTATTAAGATATTGGGGTGGGGAGAGGGATGGCATAGTATGGCAGAATGGGCGTGGCTATAAAAGGAGAGCATGAGGGAGAGCTTTGTGGTGATGGGGCAGTTCTGCATCCTGGTTACTGTGGGAACTACATGGTTTGACATATGAACTAGAATTCATGTTATACTAATGTCAGTTTCCTGTTTTTGATATTGTATACTAGGGCTATGTCAGATGTAACCATTGAAGAAGACTGAGTAAAAAGTATTGGGGATCTTTCTGTATATTTGCTACTTCCTGTGAATTTATAGTTATTTCAAAAAGAAAATGTTAAAAATAAATAAAATTTTAAATATTCAGTAGAAATGTAAGGAATAGTCTTTAGCATAGCATAAGTCTTTTAAAACAAAGCTCAGGAAGGTAGCCATAAACAAATTATACAGCAATTTCCATCTAATGTATGAAGAAACCCACATAATTGATGATAAAAGAAATGCAAATCAAACCCTCAGGTGATTAAACTTCAGATATTTTTTATTCACAAATTTGTAAACTGTACCCTTATCTTAGATTGAAAGTATTATTATTCATTCCTGTTTGATTATAGATTGTGAGAACATTCTAGAAAAGATTGTTGTTACCTTTCAGGGCTGGGCATGCACATATTCTACCCAAGACTAAGTCTAGTGTACAATACAAAGTATAAGGATATACACAGTGGTTCTGACAATAACAGGTAAATGCAGAAATAACTCCAATGTCCATTTACTTTAAAATAGATGTATAAAATGATATATTCCTACAATTGAATATTGTATAAGAGGAAGATAAATTAACTAAATTATACACTAAAGGAGTGAATTATAGCAAGATTAAAGAGTTAAAATATTATACACTAATACTTAAAGGTTTAAAAAATTAAAATAAATTATTCTTTAGAAACATCCTGTATGAATATGAATTAATTATGCAACATGGGGTTGGGGTGATGATTATTTCAGTGAAGGGAGGAGGGTGTTATATGGTTATATGTTCTTTTTTATGAAGTCCTAGAACTTGGTGAGAGGGGTATTTATTTTATTGTTAATACTATCTTACAACTAACTAACTAATTAGTAGACCATGTATCGACCAGTATGCACAAAGAATTTTGATGAATAATAAAATTATGTGACCTGTTACTCAAAAAGAAAGGGAGAATGGGCCTCCCTGCTGGCACAATGCTTAAGCACAGCACTGTAGAGCTGTCAGCAGCTGCAGCATGAGTTTGATGCCAGGCAGGGGAGATTCCCACGTGGTGCAGCAGACCTCTCCTGCCTCACCCGCTGCTCCCCTCAGCAGTGTATTTTGGTCCATCTGCCTGTTCTGTTCCCCACTCTGTTTCTGGTGATCCCTCTCACCACCCCATATCTCTGGCCCGCACCCCAGCTTGTATGCATAAATAAATAAATCTTTAAAAAAAAAAGGGGGGCACCTAATTTCTAGCCCAGCAGTGGGGTTTGTGTGTGTGTGTGTGTGTGTGTGTGTGTGTGTGTGTGTATTTTGCAGGATTATGAAATACTAAATAAAATCAGATTTTGAAGTCAAATTCAACTATGTATTTTTCAAAATGTAGAACCCAGAACAGAATAGAGGAGAAATGCCATGGAATTGAATGAAGGTTGTTTTCAGTTCTGTTAGTTCAGGCTTGTCAATTATTGAAGTTTTGACATGTCTGGGTGAAGTGCCAACATTGGTGATTGGTACTGGAAGTTTTCTTAAAATTTGTGTTTACTAAAATTTAAGTTTAAAAGAGTTCAAAAATGATTACTAGAAGGGATCACGCTCAGTGAAATAAGCCAAAAGGAAAAAGAAAAATATCAAATGGTCTCACTTATAACAGGAATATAGGGGAACCAAATACAAGAGTATCAACCAGCGAGAGAGGGGGGAGAATTGGGGCTCAGAACGGGGGAGAGGGGAGCACAGGGGACTGTGGTAAAGTTAAATTATATTTCAACAATTAATTAAAATTTTTGAAAAATGTCATTTCATTATAGTTAAATATGAGGTTAGAGTTAGTCAACCTTTATGACTGCATCATATGGCAATGATAAAATTACAATACTAACATATTGTTGAGTAAGAAAAGGTAAATTCATATGGCAACAACATTAGGATAAAGATTGTGTTGGAATTAGATGAAAGTTTCCCCAGATCTCTTTCACTCAATATTCCTAACTAATGGACTTGAAGTTTATGGCACAGACTTTACTTGGGGCATCAGGAGTGATCCAGTAAATCCTTCCATTTCAAACAAATAACAACAAAACATCAATGATGATGAATGGCTTCTCTTTGATTATAAAAATCATCAAAACACCTTGGCAGTTATCTGGAAAGAGAGTACATACAAATAAACAATTACTTATCAGTAAATTTGCTGTTTCAACCAAATGATCAGATGAGAATTTTGTTAGACACGTGACAGCATTACTATGAAACAATGATGCTGGTGCTGACATATTGAATGTGGAAAAGATATGCTGAGCATTGTTTTATTTTGTTGGAAAATATCATACCAAAATTTCTCTTGCACTGAAATTTTGTAGAGTTGGTATTGTTCTGGGAGAAAAATAATTCATTCCAAGAGTGAATACTATTCAAATGGGAGCTATTAATTAGAAAGGAGGTTGTCATCTTCACTATGTTATTTATAAGGATAATGGGCTAAAGTAATAATTGTTTAATGGAATACTATTTAGCAATCAAAAAAATAAAATCATGTGATATACAGCAATATTGATGTAGCTGGAAGTGATTATGCTCAGTGTAATAACTCAGAAGGAAAGAGAAAAATATCAGATGATTTCACTTATGGGAGGAACATAAGGAAAACAAATGAAGGATCAGAAGAAAAAAGACAAAACTAGCTGGACTATGACTTATGGTGATGGTTCATGGGTATCTCAGTTGTGGCAATTTTATGGGGATTACACCTGAGAGGAGAATGAATGATTATGTAAAAAGTGTGTGTGTGTGTGTGTGTGTGTGTGTGTGTGTGTGTGTGTGTAATAAATCATTGTTTAAAAGTTAATTGAAATATATCTGTCTAATTCTGTCTCAGGGTGATCCTCTTATATTTATCGTAGGACAGGATGTAGGACAGGAATGTTGTTTAATATCTCATTTGGTTTTAAAAATTGATGAAAAGCCAAAAAGAAATCTATGTAGTCACATATATGGATGGCACGGTTCAGGCAACCTGGTTTAGACAAAGTTTTATTTCTCTTTCAAGATTAAGTGCTACAGTCAGGCTCCTGTTGGATATGTCTGAGGTCAGTTTAATAGTATGTAGGATGAGTAAAGGGAATAACGGAACATAGGAGTGGGAGTGATTAGTCTCCATCTCCTAGTACAACTTGAGAAGTGCTAGAGAAGTGCTTTCTCAAGACTTTCTACCAAAATATATCCAGTGGAAGTGTGGGGCAAATTTTTACCACTTAAATGTGAATGTGTACTCCATGTGCAAAATCACCTGAAATTTTTTTATTTTGAAGACTTTTGTACTCTATAAAGTATATTAGGCCACTTGGTTGAATGTGGAAATACTGTTATAATCCAACTACCAGTTGGAGAATTTTTTTTTTTAAAGAATTTTATTTATGCATACAAGCTGGGGTACAGGCCAGAGGCACGGGGTGGCGAGAGGGTTCACCAGAGACAGAGCGGGGAGCAGAACAGGCAGATCAGAAATACACTGCTGAGGGGAGCAGCGGGCGAGGCAGGAGAGGTCTGCCGCACCATGTGGGATTCTCCCTGGCCGGGCGTCGAACTCGCGTCGCCGCTGCCGACAGCGCCACAGCGCAGCGCTCAACCGCTGCGCAACCAGGGAGGCCCCAGTTGGAGAATTTGATGTCTCCCTACCCATCATTTAGTAAGATGAATACTTTAGACTTGAGCAGGAAGTCAGGACGTAGGGCTAGCTCCTGGGGAAAACCACAGTAAAGGAATGGGGCGAGAGACTGATCACATCAATCAGAGAGATGAGAAGTTTAAAGACAAGAGAACAGATTTCAGAAGACAGGAAAGGGAACCAATCAGGAGCATCAGGTGATTCAGAGAAAGTATAGAAGGCAGGAGCTGAGATGGGGCAACTGGACTTGACAGTGAGGATAATCTTGGAGCTTATGGAGGCAGATATTTCCTCAGAATGATTTGGGACAGAGACATTTCAATGGGCTATGAGAAGTAGAGACTGGTTGAAACTTTTCTAATGATGTCTGAAGATGTCGCGGAAGAAGAAAGAAACAGGGAGAGATCTAAGACAGAAGTGTTTGGGTTGCATCTAAGATAAATACAAAAGTTAGTTGCATTTTAATATTTGTAGCCAACATTTAGAAAAGGTGAAGAGGAGACGTTGTTTACAATAATGTCATAAAATATTAAGTACATAGAAAAAAACTAGCAAAATATACATAAGGTATATACCAATATATGGACAGGGAATTTACCATTGTTCTTAACAGAACTAGAGTTCTCATTTAAATAGATAAAGTGATTCTGAAATTCATAGGAAAGATGTATATGAAGAACAATAAGAGAATGAGGGCAATGAAGACAAGATGTTATCATCATTGTTCTTAAATTTGCAGTGTTACTTGCTAAGGAGAGAATATGGAGCAAAGAGTTGTTCAGAGTCTCATCTCTCCTTCTTGAGTTGCAGTCACCATCACCTGTCTCTCTCTCTGACCTTGGTTCTCCTCCCAGGTCATGCTGAGTGTCCTCACTTACTTCTATGTCTCTTGTCTTGTCTTGCTGTGACAATGATCTCCTCTAGGTCTCAGGTCCATCCAAACTTCAGATGTAGGCTCTGCTGCTCATGGAAACACCATAGCATTCTTGTTTGTTGCTCCCATGGAGATTGCCTCTCCATGATTTTTTGTTGTGTCCATGTGTTTCTTCTCTCTCTCTTTTGCTCTTGCCCTGGACTGTGTGATTTGTCTACTTGGCTCCCACCTCTAATAAGTCAACATTTGTCTTACCCAGCTACTCTAACAACCCAGCTCCCATTCTGATATTGTCAATAACACCTTGACTCATCCTCTGACTCTTCATGCTTTTTCTCTATTAGACATGGCTACCATGGGACAGCAAGTATGCTGGAAGAAGGTAGTCCCTGAAGCTGTTCCCTGGGAAGTGACCAGCAAGCTCTCTAGACAGAAATCTTTCAAGGCCAATGACTTGGTACATTCCAGGCCCAAAAGTTTCAATTGATTTGGGAATTGCCATCTGAGTTGGACCAGTGAGACTTCTAGATAAAAGGGAGGTGAAGGGAGGGAACTTATGTGTGGAGAAAAAGCTTCCTCTGGCATGGGTTGTGCCCTCCAGCAGCACGGCTATGTTCTGTTCAGACCCTCTTCTCTCTTGCACTGTGCCTTTGGAATAGTGAATTCATCACTCGTGCAAGAGGAGCCCTGGTGATCTAGAATCACGGAAAGAGAAATTGGGAGGCATCAGAGCAAACCAATTTCAAACACGGGCTGCAGTCACTTGCCAACTGGACGTGCTGTGTGTGTCTACACTCCCCACTGTGTCAGGGCCATCCTCTCTCCCTGTTTATTGGTTAATAATTTACTTGATATTATAATAGTATTATGCGGCCTTAACATCAGGATAGACAATCTACTCATTGGTTCAAAAGCAAAACCTGCAAGATCTATCTTTGTCTTCTGTGTTTTCATTTTGTAGCACTCAAAGCAACTTGACTTCTTCCCTTAGTTGGGTCTTGTTCACATCTCTGTGACATCTCATTTTCTGTCACCTTGTGTGTGTACTGGTGGGGTGGTAGACACCCTTTTCAATGCTTGAAACAGAACTTGTCCCAGATGATGCTTGATGAACCTGTGCTAAGTGGATAACTGATGCATAAATTCCAAAGTTCAACACTGAGAACTAGTGACTGGTATTTAACAAAATTCTGACTTATGGAAATTCCCTTCCTCAATGTCTTGTCCAAAACTAAGATTTAGAAAATATCTGTGTTCTTTTCACCTTGGTGTCACCTCAAAAACCTTGCAGAAAGGAAGGCAAGTGGATAAGGAATTGTTATTTTATGTTCCCCATGAATGAAAACAAATTCCTCTGGGTCCTTGGCAGCTTCAGAGTCCTTTGATCATTGACACGGGAAGTGCAGGCAGGGGTCCATGATGTCTGCGGACATAGCATCTCACATGGGTCTAGGAATAAATATAAATTTTGGCAGATCCCCTTCAAGATCTCCCCACTTTTCCCACAAAGAAGTGTCACCTTCCTGTAAAGGGCAGCAGAAACTGGTTTGGAGAGAAAGAGAGGGAGGGCAGGGAAAGAGTCAGCGGGAGTTTTATAGAGGCTGGGAGAGCAAAAGCACTCTTTATCCACAAGAATGGCATCAAGGAAGGAGCAATAACTTGTGAATGATAGGCAGGGTCAAATGTAGATTCATTGTACATTTAAGAAATCAGGCTTAACCCATAAGAAATAGAATTCATTCCTTCTTATAATTAGGAGGAAGTTTGATCTATTCTGAATTTTAGAAAAATGACTTCGGCCGGAATGGCCACAACGTAATGCAGAGAATGGAAAAATCGAAAATCTTTCTGCAGGGGTGTGTGTGTGTTTGTGTGTGTGTGTGCACGTGCACATACACACCCATGCATTTTTGTTGTCATGTGTATGTATTTGTTTGCACATGTGTGAGTATAGGAGCATTTGGTATTTTGTGTATGCGTGTGTGCATGTGTATATGTGTGGTGGTCTATGTGTTTGTGAAAGCGTAAGTGCATGTGTGTGTGTGCATGTGTTTACAATCATAGCTATAATTCCACATTGGTTCTAACTTACCTAGTCTTTGATAATAAGTTTCTGTTTCCTTTGGTATCTGTATCTCCAGCTGAAGTTGCTCTAAATCAAACCTCACAGTCAAATCATATATTCAAACACATTTTCCAGTGGACACAGTGCTGATTGCTCCATCTCTACCTCTACTTCCGTTATCTTTCTCTCTACTTCCACTGAGAATCAACATTTTTAGAAGAAACACGGCAAAACATTTAATGAAAACAGCATAGAACAAGGCACGTAGAAGGTGTTTGGTAAACTTAAAGGGAGTCTAACTGTGATGCCCTAGGTGTACGTATGTAGTGTGACTCCAAGCAGTCATTGCCTGCAGGTTACTTAGACCATACTAGGACTCACTAGTGTGGAAATCAGAAACACTACCCTGTGGTTTACAAGTGCACCCCATGACTTTTGCATCACTTATTTACACATAGACACTTATTGAACACCATCTATGTGTCAGGCAGAAGAAGGAGAAGGAAAACTGACTAAACTAAAGGCTGAACCCATGTCTGAATAGACACACACACACACACACACACACACACATACACACACACACACACACACAGTTCTAAGTAAACCCAAACTCCTCCAGGTATGGAACAAAAAGCCCTGCCACATGTCCAGCATCAGTAACGTGCCATAGTGGTGAATGCAGGGGGCATTCCCTAGGCTGGCCAACCATGGGTGTCTGGCCCCATTTTGGGCATCAAGCTGAGATGGGGCAAACCTGGGGGAAAGGGAATGACATGTTGGTGGACCTTCACCTGCAAGTTAAAGAACACAAGACCCAACCTAAATGCAGGCACCAGAGAGAAACAGAGTGTTTATTTACACAGGCAGTGAGGAGAAGGAAGAACCCATAGGAAAAGGACATTTGCTGGCTGAACCCTGGCCTGGTGTCACTTCCCCTCCCCCAGGCAAGATCAGCTCAGCTGGGGCTGGGGACCAGGCCGGGGCTGCACATGGACGGGAGGACAGCTGCTCACTCAGTGGAACTGGGGGCCAAGCAAAATCTGCAGGTGGGTAGGCACAAGCCCCCAGCCACAGACCAGAGGCAGCCAAAAGAGCCCTCAAAGCGGCAGGCCTGAAGTCAGGCAGGCAAGCCCCCAGTTGAGGCAGCAGCTAGTACAGAGAGCCCCAAGCTCAGCCTGCCTGTTCTGCCTTAAAAATCACCAGCTCTGCCCTTCAGTCCCAGTAAAACACTTGGGAAGTCAGAAAATGGAGTTGCAAGACCCACTCTTCTACAGTCATGTGCTCGGGGACCCCAAAGGTGGGCATCTTTCTATTCTAAGGACCAGTGCAGACCTCTTGAGGCAGCCACAGCACAGCCCCAGTGTGAAACTGAGCAAACGGTGGTTGTCCAGGCAAACAATCCAGACGGTGTCCCAAGCAGCAGCACAGCCTCTTTTGAACCATTCACAGGAGATCATGTTTCTTGAGCACCCATATGTGCCAGGTCCCAAATGCAACCTGCATATAATATGAGTGTTTCAACCTGCTCGGAGCAGCTCCTAGGAAAGACCTTGCCTGTGCCCTGCAGGCCCATGTCTGCCGGGCCTCTCTCCTGCCCCAGAGAGGCCCCAGTGCAGCCACGCTGCTTGCAGCGAAATAGCACCCAGGGTGGTTCGTGCTCCAGGTTTCGCTCACTGGAAGCTTTAAGGTCACTTTGGCACACAAGTGTCAACTTCCACAAAGATTTCTGGATAGGAAAACAGATTGAATAATTGAATGAAAAAGAACAGAGTCACAAGATTTGGAAATCACTTTGGTACCCCCTCCCCCGCAAATACTTTGTCATATTGATAACTTTTATAATTACAATGTGCCATTTTCTGGAGAATGGGTCTTCATATATATATATATATATATATATATATATATATGTGTGTGTGTGTGTGTGTGTGTGTGTGTGTGTACTCCACTTTAAAGAATTCCTGCAATACAGAATCATTCCCCTATTCAAATAAATTGACAGTAGAGAGATGAACTCTTTCCCACAGGGTCTCTGCTGTGTCCCCCCAAATTCATATACTGAAACCTAATGCTAGAAGTGATGGTTTCAGATGGTGGGACCTTTGGGAGGTAATTAGGCCATGATGGAAGTCCTTGGGAATGGGGTTGGTGCTCTTATAGAGACCCCACAGGTCTCCCATTCCCTTCTACTGTGTGAGGACCTAGAGAGAAGACAACATCCCTGAGCCAGGAAGCTATTCATTCCAGACACCAACACCTTGACCTTGGACTTTCAGTCTCCACAACTATGAGAAATAAAACTTTATTGTTTATGAGCTTATGAGCCGTCCAATCTGTGGTATTTTATTATACCATACCATGAGGACTAAGTAAAAAGTTGGCCAATCCTGGGTTAAAACCTGGTACTGAGTGACTTCCAGGCCTACCTGTTTGCCATCAGAGGTCAGAGACACCTGCGGCTGGGGAGAGAGTCTGGGTGAGAATGTTGGGGTGGTCAGGGAAGGGGCAGTTCTGGAGTTTATACTCACAGGAAATTTCTCCAGTCTGGCCAGTCCCCAATTAGCTGTAAAGCTCTTTTCTTGACAGAAATCTGCCAAAGAAAACATTTTTCTGGCCCCTAAGCCTGTTATTCCTCAGCCCCTGCCTGGGCTTGGGCTGAGTGGGATAGTGTTTCTGTGAGCCCCAGATTGGAGCGTGCTCAACCTGCTTGTGCCCAGGACTCCAGAGGCAAGGGCTCCAGGTCTGATGTGCCCCAGACCTGAAGCTGAATGGGTACTAAGAGAACCAGCCAGGGGCCTGCTGGGGTGCAACTGAAACCTAAAGGTTGAGAGAGAGTCTGGTGGGTCAGGACCTTGTTCTCAAGCAGACAGTGGTCCCTGAATACAGGCGACTCAGTGTGGAGTCAGTGTTCTTTCCACAGGGCTGAGGGAGAATAGGGCCTGAGACAGAGAACATTCACGCAAGGGATGTCACCACAACACAGCACTGTGAAAGGGGCTATTTTCTAAACTTCACAACTGTACAATTTTGGGGGTGTGCCAAATCCCATGGCTCAGGTCTTACAAAGTCTTGCAGTAGCCTTAAAGCCAATTCCTGGCTGCTGCTTTGTACCTGCCACTCTGTGAACACAAGGAGTGAAGTGGAGCGGTGCCGCCATTTTGTTCTTTTGAACATCTTTCATTAGAAGAGTCTGGGGCCTCCCTGGTGGCGCAGCGGTTGAGCGCTGCGCTGTGGAGCTGTCTGCAGCTTGCGATGCGAGTTCGACGCCCAGCGGGGAGAATCCCACATGGCGCAGCAGACCTCTCCTGCCTCGCCCTCTGCTCCCCTCAGCAGTGTATTTCCGATCTGCCTGTTCTGCTCCCCACTCTGTCTCTGGTGAACCCTCTCACCGCCCCACGCCTCTGGCCTGTACCCCAGCTTGTATGTATAAAAAAATAAATCTTTAAAAAAAAAAAGAAGAAGATTCTCTGCTTATTTCTTACTTGGTAAACTTTTGCTTTCACTTCCCACCATCCTTAGAGAGTCTTCCCCAGCCCAGCAGCTCTCTTCTTTGTATCCTAAAACATTTATTACAATCCTAATGTCATATTATCACCTTCTATTCTGCTCTACATTTAAATATTTGCTACTAATAAAAGTAAGTAATGTTTACCCAGAACTTGCTACATACTGGACACAATGTTAAGAATTTGACATGTATTATTTTACTTAATTCTTGCAGCAAGTCTTTCAGGTTGCTGTTATTCTTATGTTGGCATTTCATAAAGGAAAAATTAGCACACAGGTGTGTCCTTGCCCAAGGCCACACATAAAGGAAAGGTCAGAGTCTGAATGAACCCAAGCTGCTGACCCTAGACATGAGAAGCCTGACCTCTCTTGTACTGGTTGGGACCCTGGGATCCTGGGACGGAGTCAGAACTTACTTATCTTTGTGTCCTGCTTCCTGGCATCTTGAGTACAGACCAAATCATGTCTCTGGGTAAACAGCCCCACTTTCCCAAACGCAAGGGGCACAAAGTCCTGTGGCCCAGAGCAGTATCTCGCTTAGTGCACCTGGATCTGATGCAGTGAGGACCTTCCTTCCAAACCATCACATGGGTATGCAGAAACAATCCTAACTTCCTTCCAGACGTTTCTCCAATCTCCTCTTTAGCAGGGCCCTTGAGAGAACAGGTCAGTAACCCACTCATGCATCTTTCTGACCCACTGCATGGCTATTGTGACATGGGTCTGGACTCCCTCAGGAGGCAGGGTGCCAGCTGCATGTGGAGCCCAAGTTATGTCAGTCTTGCCACACAGACCCAGCGCTCATTCCCAAAGAGAAGAGGGTACAGGGCCTCCCTGGTGACACAAAGAGTTAAGTCTCAGCACTATGAAGCTGTCAGCAGCCACTGTAGCACAAGTTCGATCCCCAGCCAGGGAGCTGACCCACATGAGGCAGCAGACCTCTCCTGTCTCACCCGCTGCTCCCCTCAGCAGTGTATTTCAGTAGCTCCACCTGTTCTGCTCCCCACTCTGTCTCTGGTGAATCCTCTCAACCCCTCCCACACCTCTGGCCTATACCTCAGCTCTTGTATGCATAAATAAATAAACCTTAAAAAAAAAAGAGAGTACAGCAGTGGGAGGTCCACACTGTGAGGCTACAAATTGGGGGCTATGGCACTGATGAGAGCAGTAATAGGCACCGACTGCTGCTTTCTGCACCCTGAGAGCGGTGCCTGTGGCCTGCGATAGGCCGCTCATTTTTCACAATAGCCCTGGGTAGGTTCATAGTGCTTCAATTTTATATATGAGAAAATTGAGATGTGGAGATTAAGTAACAAGTTAAAATGTTGGTGAGTATTAGTCTGATCTTGAATCCCATTCTTTAAAAATCACTGGAAAATGCCTTAATTCATTCACACATTCTCCCCACAAATCACATTTATGGGCCCAGAAGACACTAAACTAACATGCCCCTCCTTTAAAAAGCACCACCCAAGGGGTACTGCAGGTAGGACTGCCCCAATTGGACAAGTAGAGAGGAGGAGCAGCTCTGGGAGGGGAGGAGGGCGCGGGAGTCATGCCATATGATGCATCCAGGTGTAAGACCCAGAGTGGCAGGTGAAGAGGGAGGACCCTTTGGGGGAGGGAAAAAGGGGAAGCGAGCCTAGAAAGAAGAAAGAAACAGAGCCTAAGCCTTGCATTTTGAATGCAGTACAGAGCAACAGAGCAAGAAGGAGCTCTTCGCCAAGGACAACAGAACTTGCATTTTCATGGGTGGAGCAGCCCAAGAGATAGGCAGAGGCCCAAGGCAGAGGGTAGGAAATGGAGATCAGAGTCCATGAGTGTAGTGTATGCACGCCATGCTTTGCCATTGTTTTGTTTTGTTTTGGAGTTTGAGTCATTTGAATAATGAACATTAAAGCCGACATTTCTCATTTTGTAGTAAGTTAGAAGATGGATCAGGCTGGGCTCATTTTCATGGAAAACAGCTGGTCAGAGCATGTCTGGCTATTCTCTGGGGCACAGTTCCCTCTCTGTGTTGTACTGGAGTTGTACTACACCAGCTCACCCACCTGGAGGGGCTTATCAACCTATCTGAGCCTGGGGCATTTTAAATTGTAATTCTTGTCCTGAAACATAAATGTGCTAGATCTGAAAGGAAGGCTGCAAAGACCACAGCAGAAAATCCAGGCCTGTGGCCTGTGGCCTGAGGTTTTCACAAATACTGAAGTTCCCTAAGGAGTGGGTAAAAGACAGGGAGGAGATTTCAAAGCTTCACCTATCACGGAGGATGATTCAATGAATCTGCCTGGACAAGATGAGCCAAGAGGGTAAATAACCAGATGCCCTGAGCTTCAAAGGACATATTTTTCCATACAGATGGAAAAACAAAGAACTTTAACAATTTATATTCTACTCAAATGCAAAAAGAAAAATAAACAGATTTACTGGCTATTAATAGTTTGGTTGGCTTGTGGGGAGTCATTGTGAATAAATGCTACATTGTTTTGTTCCTTTGGATTTTGAGTTAAAAATGCAATTTGTTCTTTTAGGGACTTTTAGGGATTTTCCAAGTCTGGAACCATGTAAGAGTCAATCATACTGCAATCCTCTATCACTCTTAATAGCTGTTTAATAAAAATCTAGGGAACAAACATGAGAAAATAATAAAATTTAACTCCTTTAAATTGACTATATATTTTCTCAACCTCAAGTAGATAACTTCCAGGAAAACAAAGAGTGTGATATTGCATTTATTATTATAAAATTAGACAGACCAAGAGGTTCCTTGTAATATTCATGGAAAATAGCTCAATCATGAATGGGAATTGCCAATATTTTGTCCCATAAGTAATCTTAGTAACTTCTTTAGCACTTAACTGAATTTCCATCACTTATATACCCAACCCCAAACCTCCAGTTCTTATGAGACATGCATAGCACTTCTAGTTGTCCTGGATCTAGTAGAGACAATGAGACCCCACAAGGTCTTTCCAAGGCACAATCCATGAAATCGGGCCACCTCTGATATAACAGCCTCATTTTCCTGAACTCACAGTGGTCAACTCCTGGACAAAGAGGACAAGAATTAGAAAGTGTGAATCAGGTGACTTGAGAAGCTGGAATTCAGCCCAGCTGTAGGGCTGTGGGAAGAACCAGGCCTGCCAGACCCCAATTCTTAATAGTCAGCCTTTTCTCCAGTCTCATCTATGCATTTGGAGGACTGGTCAAAAGAGAAACAAATCAGAATATAGCAGAGTTCTGGTAAGAAGCATCTTACTAGTGACTAGTGACTCCACATAAGAGGAGCCTCCTTTTTCCTATCTCAAAAACCATGTTCATGGTTGTTTGTTTAAAGGTTGATCTCTCAACTACACACTTTCTATGTAGATAACTGTTGCTAAACTGACTTCTTTTGGAGACTGTCTTAACTTGAGCTTCCTGAGTCATTACAGGATTTCCAAGAATCCAGCCATTTGTCTTCCCTCCAGACTCCAGACAACAACTCCTGTTACTTTACTGCCCAGGCCACTCCTTATACACCTTCCTCATGGTTTCCACAAACAGAAACACTTGTTTCTCAGTTAATTTAGGCAAAAGTCCAGAGTCAACTGGAATTCCCTGGCTTCCATACTAGACACTAGCAGTTATAACAATTTTCCATTGTAGTGTCTCTAAAGGGAGTGGGTGGGGGAAAAGATAAAACATGTGTATTGGGAGTGTAATCTAAAGGGTGAGCCTTATGCAAGAACTCTGGTTTGTTTTAAAAAGTTCCATGTTACACCACACTGGATGTGTGATTCATTCAAAATGTAAGTTCCATTGGCAGTAATGGCAAAATAATTCAGATGAGTTCTCCTGAACAAAAGGTAAAGAAAAACTATGCCAAAGGTGTTGGGGAGTCAACAAACAGTGGAGAGTAGAAGGCTAACACCCAAAGGTGTAGGAGGTCAATAATGAAAGCCCAAATTTGAGGCGATTTTCCATATAGGTATTTGCCAATTTTAGGAGGGCTGGGAAGAGGGGGCTCAGGAGTCTGAACAACTGTGGGTCACTCCCCTTCCCCAAAGTTTGGTTGCTTCCTGAAGATCTGGAATATAGGGGTAAGAACAAAGCCAGAATTGCTCAGTTCTCCCTGGGATTGAGTCCTTCTTCAAATGAATCCCTGGCTGAGGTAGAAGCATTAATAGATTGATGGATTGTCAATTATCTCTCAGAAGGAAAGGTAAAGACTCTCTGAAGAAAGAAAATTATTGTACAGTTTTTCAAATATAGTGTTAGTCACTAAAACAGAAACAACCAAGTATGTGCAGGTAGAAAATGGGATTTAACAGCAAAATTCACAATATAAAAGAAACAAAGAGGAAATTAAGATAATGGGACAATAATATATTTAGTTAAAAATAACTGTGCTGTATGTTCATGAAAATAAAAAGCAAAGCTGAGAATGAAATAATTAAGGAAAGCTTCCAGTGAATGCTCTATAATTTAATAAATTAATAAAAGAAAACAAGAACTCAAAGGATGGGTTTAGTAGCAAATTGGATATAGTTAGAACAAAATAAAATGATAAAAAACCTAGAATAAAGAACTTAAGAGATGTATGGGATATGTGAAAAAGATCTAACATACTAACAAGGGACTCACACAATGGAGATGGTTGACAGAGGCAGAGATAGAGATGAGAGAGAGTGAGAATATCTACTGAAGTGTAAAAGTCACAAAAGACTACTTTCCCTGTGTCAATGCAAATATAATTAGAAGCATTGATGTGATGGAAAATTTATTGGAAAAGGTAGTTTACCAAAATTGATTCCAGTGGTAAAACAATATTTTAACAGACCCATTTCCAGAGAAAAACTAGAGTGAGTTATCAATAAATATTTCACATAAAACTATCAGGTCTGGAGAATTCCCAGGGGGAGTCTTACCAAGCTTTTAGAAATCAAATCAAAATGTCTACATACCTTTTTATAAAGAAAAATTAACAATGATACTTAAACAAGATGAAATTAACAAACTAGTTCGCAGAAATTTGCGAATCAATATTTTCAAACTAAGCAACGTGCAAAAGTTTAGATAAAATATTAGCATAATTCTAGCAACACATGAGGAAATAATTAAGAACACTCTTAAGACTAGATATTTCAGACCTTCATTTAAGGATGATTTAATATTAGGATATATGTTAATATTTTTCTTTTTTACCCAAAATTTTATTTACTTTATTTTTTAATGTATATATTTATTATTTATATCTTTTACATTATAGTGTATTCCCCGTAGGTTTCCCACCACCAGTTCACCTGTGAGCCATCACCATAGTCTCTTGTGCTCTTTTCTCCCCCGTTTTAAGCCCTTATCCACCCCCTCTCTTAATTGGTTTCCCTAAATTCCTGTTAAACCATTACTTTACTACAAAGCCATAATAATTAAAACTGCAAGGTACTGGAACAAAAATAGACACACAGATCAATGGAATCGAACAGAGGACCCAGAAATCAGTCCACATATATATGGACAATTAATCTTTGATAAAGGGGCAAAGAAAATGCAGTGGAACAAGGACAGTTTGTTCAACAAATGGTGCTGGTAAAACTGCATGACTACATGTAGAAAAATGAAACTAGACTACTACCTCACGCCATGCATGAAAACCAATTCAAAATGGATAAGAGACTTGGACATAAGACCTCAAACGTAAAATATATAGAAGAAAACATAGGCAAAACAATACATGACATACATCTTAGTAACGTTTTTAAAGACACATCCTCCAAAGCAAAGATAGTGAAGGAAAAGATAAAAAGCTGGGATTACAACAAGCTAAGAAGCTTCTGTACAGAAAAAGAGACATTAATCAAAACAAAGAAACAACCTACTAACTGGGAAAAAAAATTTTGTGCTCCATACAACAGACAAGGGACTGGTCACAAAAATCTACAAGGAACTCACACGACTCAACAAAAGCAAAGCAAAAACCCAGTCAAAAAATGGGCAGAAGAACTTAAAGGACACTTCTCCAAAGAAGAAATGTAAATGGTCAATAGGCATATGAAAAAATGTTCAACATCCCTCATAATCAGGGAAATGCAAAGAAAAACCTCAATGAGATACCACCTTACACCAGTGAGAATAGCATGTATTGAAAAAAACAGGAAACAACAAATGTTGGCAAAGATGTGGAGAAAAGGGAACTTTCCCTCACTGCTGGTGGGAATGCAAACTTGTCCAACCACCATATAAAGCTGTATGGGGGTTTCTCAAACTGCTAAAAATGGAACTTCCATATGACCTAGTAATACCACTTCTGGGAATCTACCCAAAGGACACAAAAACACTAATTCAAAAAGATACATGCATCCATGTGTATATTGCAGCACTGTTTGCAATAGCTAAGATATGGAAACAACCCAGATGCCCAAAAATAGATGATTGGATCAAGAAGATGTGGTACATATACACAATGGAATAGTATTCAGCATTCAAAAATGATAAACACATGCAATTTGCAGCAACATTGCTGCATCACATAGTAGATCAATTTTTAATGTTTAAGGAACCTCCATACTGTTTTCCGTAGGGGCTGGACCAGTCTGCCAGAATGTACAAGGATTCCTTTATTTCCATATCTTCAACAACTCTTGTTGTTTCTGGTCCTTTCAATATGGGCCAGTCTCATGGGTGTGAGATGGTATATCATTGTTTTGATTTGCATTCCTCTGGTGATAAATGATGATGAGTATGTTTTCTTCATGTGTCTATAGACCATTTTTATGCCTTCTTTGGAAAAGTGTTTATTTAGCTCTTTTGAATATTTTTTTTTGTTTGGGTAACTGTTTTATATTTGGTGAGTTGTATAAGTTCTTTTATATATTTTTGATATCAGCCCTTTTTTCCCCATACAGTTGGGTATTGTTTTAATAATAGTTTCTTTCACTGTGCAGAAGTTTTTGAGTTTACAGATGACATGATAATATACATGAAAAACCCTGAAGACTCTTCTAAAAATTAATTGATATAATAAACCATTTCAGTAAAGTGGCAGGGTACAAAGGCAATCTGCAAAAATCAGTTGCATTTCTAAACACAAACAATGAGTTGGAAGAGAGAGAAATCCAGAAAAGTTTCATTCACAATTGAATTGAAAAGAATTCTATATCTTGGCAGGAACTTAACAAGGACGTAAAGGACCAAGACAGTGAAACCTATAAGACATTGTTCAGAGAAATAGAAGGAGACATAAGGAAATGGAAAGATATTTCCTGCTCCTGGATTGGAAGAACAAAAATTGTTAAAACGATGATCTTACCCAAAGTGCTGTATATAGATTCAATGCAATCCCTACCAAAGCTCCAATGGCATTCTACAAAGACATGCAATAAACAATGCTGAAATTTATATAAAAGATCATGAATAACCAAAACAATCCTGAAAAAAGGAAGTTGTTGTATCACATGCCCACACTTTAAACTATACTATAAAGCTATTGCAATCTGCCCCAAAACAAAAGCCCAGGACCAGATGGTTTCATAAACGAATTCTACCAAACGTTCAAAAATGAACTAATCCCTATCTTACACAAACTCTTTCAAAAAATTGAGAAGGAAGGAATACTACCAAACACATTCTATTCAGCCAATATTATACCTAATATCAAAACCAAACAAAGACAACACAAGAAAAGAGAAAACTACAGACCAATCTCTCTAATGAACACTGATGCAAAAATATTCAACAAAATATTAGCCAACAGGATCCAACAATGCATCCAAAGGATAATACACCATGACCAAGTGGGATTTATTCCAGGGACACAAGGATGGTTCAACATCTGAAAATCAATCAATGTAATCCAACACATCAACAACAAAAAAATAAAAACCATATGATCATATCAATAGATGCTGAGAAAGCATTCGACAAAGTGCAACATCCATTTATGATCAAGGCCCTTGAAATTGATGGGATAGAAGGAACATGTCTCAATGTAATAAAAGCCATATACAACAAACCCACCGCCAATATTATCCTAAATGGTGAGAAGTGGAAAGCCTTTCCCCTAAGATGAGGAACAAGGTAAGGATGTCCACTTTTACCATTGCTTTTAAATATAATACTGGAAGTCCTATCCAGAGCAATAAGACAAGAGAAAGACATACAAGGCACCCAAATAGGGAAAGAAGAAATTAAATTATCACTTTTTGCAGACAATATTGTAATATACATAGAGAATCCTAAAAACTCCCTAGAAAAACTACTCAAAATTATAGACCAGTTCAGTAAAGTAGCAGGATACAAAATCAACACTCAAAAATCAGTAGCCTTCCGATATACACTCAGTCAGAAGAAGAAATCAAGAGAATCACCCCCTTCAAAATTGAAACCAAAAATATCAAATACCTGGGAATAAACCTAACAAAAGTGGTAAAGGACTTATTAAAAAAAAAAAAACTATAAGACACTATTAAGAGAAATAGAGGAGGACACAAAAAAATGGAAAGACATCCCCTGTTCATGGATTGGAAGCATTAACATTATCAAAATGGCCATACTACCAAAAGTAATTTACAGATTCAATGCTATTCCGATAAAAATCTCAATGACATTCTTCAAAGAATAGAATAAATATTGATGAAATTCATATGGAACCACAAAAAACCTTGAATAGCCAAAGCTCTCCTGACTAAAAAGAAAGAAAATGGAGGGATTACACTCCCAGATTTCAAAATATACGACAAAGCCGTAATAATTAAAACAGCATAGTAAAGGAACAAAAATAAATGAACAGACCAATGGAATCAAATAGAAAACCCAGAAATAAATACACATATCTATGGACAACTAATCTTTGACAAAGGAGTGAAGACTATGCAATGGAACAAGGTTAACTTGTTCAATAAATGGTGCTAGGAAAACTGGACTGCTACATGCAAAAAAATGAAGCTAGATGACTACCTCATACCATGCACAAAAACCAACCAAAATGGATTAAAGACCTGGATGTAAGACCTGAAACCATAAAATTTATTGAAGAAAATATAGGCAAAACTCTACACGACATACATCTCAGCAAAATCTTTAAAGACACATCTCAAAAGCAAAGGACGTCGAGGAAAAGATAAACAGGTGGGACCACATCAAACTAAAAAGCTTCTGTACAGCAAAAGAGACAATAATCAAAACAAACAGACACCCTACTAATTGGGAGAAAACCTTTGCACACAATACAATCGATAAAGGACTGACAACTAAAATCTACAAGGGGATCACACAACTCAACCAAACAATGTCAACAATACAGTCAAAAAATGGGCAGAAGAGCTAAAAAGACATTTCTCCAAAGAAGAAAAGCAAATGACCAACAGCCATATGAAAAAATGTTCAGCATCACTTATAATCAGGGAAATGCAAGTCAAAGCCACAATGAGATACCACCTCATGCCAGTGAGAATGGCACACATTAAAAAAACAGGCAAAAATAAATGCTGGCAAGGATGTGGGGAAAAAGGAACACTTCTACATTGCTGGTGGGAATGCAAACTGGTCCAACCACTATGGAAAGCCATATGGTGTTTCCTCAAACTGATAAAAATGGAGCTTCCATATGACCCAGCAATACGACTTTTGGGAATCTACCCAAAGGACACAAAAACACTAATTCAAAAGGATACATGCACCTATATGTTTATTGTAGCACTATTTACAATAGCGAAGGTATGGAAACAACCCAGATGCCCAAAAATAGATGACTGGAAAAGAAGATGTGGTACATATACACAATGGAATAGTATTCAGCATTCAAAAAAGATAAACACATGCAATTCACAGCAGCATGGATGGAACTAAAAGGGATCATGTTCAGTGAAATAAGCCAAAAGGAAAAAGAAAAATATCGAATGGTTTCATTTATAACAGGAATATAGGGGAACCAAATACAAGAGGGAAAATCAGCAAGAGAGGGGGGAGGACTGGAGCTCAGAACAGGGGAGAGGGGAGCACAAGGGACTATGGTGATGGTTCACGGATGAATTGATGGTGGGAAACCTACAGGGAATATATACTAATGTAAAAGACATAAATAAAAATAACAATTGAAAAAAAATGCTATAATACTAGCATAGTCTAGTATTTACTGCATGAAATGAGTTAACACAAAATGTGCTTAACCTCAATAAATGTAATTTTGTTGCTGTTTTATAAAATAAATAAATAAATAAAGCTATAGCAATCAAAGCAATATGCTACTGAAACAAAACAGACACACAGACCAATAGGATAGAACTGAGAGCCCAGAAATAAACCTGCACAGTTATGAACAGTTAATCTACAATACAGTGGAGAATGGAGAGTCTATTCAACAAATGGTGTTGGGAAAACTGAGCAGTCACATGCAAAAGAATGAAACTAAATCTCCATCTACTATCTGGAACAAGAATTAAAATGAACCAAAGGCATGACTATAAGAGTGGCAACTATAGGGACTCCTTGGTGGCCTACATAGGGGTTAAGTCTCAATGCTGTCACTGCAATGACCTGAGTTCAATGCCAGCTAGGGAGCTAGCTCCCATATGGTGCAGCAGACCTTACTGTCTTGCCTGTTGTTCCCCTCATCAGTGTATTTAAGTAGCTCCACCTGCTCTGCTCCCCACTTTGTCTCTGGTGAATCTTCTCATCCCCCCTCACCTCTGGTCTACACCCCAGTTCTTGTATGCATAAATAAATAAAAATAAGTCTTTAAAAAACATAAAAACAGCAATTATAAAATACATTGAAGAAAAATAAGCAAAACACTCTACAACACTGGTTTCAAAAACATCTTTAAGAATTTGTCTGCAATGGTAAGAGAAACAAAAGAAAATACAAACAAATGGGATCATATCAAACAAATGAACTTGTGCACAGTCAATTAACTTTTTATTCTAGACTTAGATAAGTTAATATAAATGTTCATATGGAAATTTAAACTCAAAGAATAGTTAGGAAATTACTGAAAAAGAGGAATCATGTGAGATGAAACCCTCAACAAACATTACCATACAGGTACTGGATGAAAACAGCCTAGCAGACTGATAGGCCAGAAGAAGGACGTAAAAATGAATCCATTTTCCCTATATGTATGTGTATGCCTATAATACAAGAGGTGCAGCAGATCCAATTACTGGGAAAAGGTAACTGCTTAAGGTGGTGCTGGGATAGTCGAATAGCAATTAGGAAAAATGATAAAATTATATCCCTTCCTCTTTTTACACATGTAAAAATAAAACTTCAAATGAGTCAGAGATTGCAATATAAATTTAAAAATATACAATAAAATGCATGTAAATATTTTCAAAATCTCAGTATGGGATAGGGCTTTCTATCAATACCTTAATCTAAAAAGACAATGATGGTCACATTAATCTGATTAATTAAAAGGAAAAATGATAAAAAATACAAAAAATAATCTTGAGTCCCTATTTGCCACATATATCACAGATAAGGTAACTAATATCCCTACTTTATAAAACACATTTTTAAAAATCCTAATTTTTTTTTTGCAGGAGTTATTCTTACTGTAGTAAAATGTTCCTTAAGGGGCTGGCAATTATTTATGCAAAGGAGTACCCAGAATACAGATTTATGATTTCATTAGCTTTGTCCTTGATTAGAGATTTATGGATTATAGACAAAACATTAATTCCTAGAGTAGGTTACTAGTGGTCTAAAAGGTTGTGAATTTGCAAGAGCTCCTCCCCGTTGTTTGACTACTTCAATTGGACCACACAATTTAGATACAAGAATGGAAGCATATTCCTCTTTGGAGTTTAGATATTTGCAACAGTCTGAATGCTCTTTTCCAAATGCATCAGTTCAAAGACTTTTTAAATTTTGTCAAAAGATGATTATGAGTCACAAATTCAACAACTTTTATCATTTTGGACATATATTCAGACAAATATATTTGGCAAAAAATCCCAAATACTTTCAAATTATTATTTTTAACTAAAAGTCCTATAAATGGTTGTAAAGAAGATACTAATATGTTATTCACAAATGAAAGATATAAAACTGGTTCTTAAGTATGTGAAAAGATATTAGAACTTTACTGATAATAAGAGAAATGCAAGTTTTAACAACACTGATTGGCTACTGCAGATGGATATATTTCAAAAGCTTGATAATACATTAGTTGGGAGTGGTGAAACGGATGGTGAAATAGTGAAGTTATACTTCACTAGAGGGAAAACTAAGTGGCCTAAGTCCTTTGGAAGGGAATTTGACAATCTAAAACTGAATTATATGTAATTACACTTTGACCACATTTTCACTTCTGCATGAAAGACATTAACCTTTTACTCTAAGGTCATACCTCTATCAATACAAAACACATAAGTAGAAGAGTATTCATTTGTAGCATTGTTCACAATTGCAAAATTTTGGAAATTACCGAGATGTCCAAGTATAGGAGCATAATTGAAAAAATATGTATTTACACAAATAGAGAAATTTGCAATTATATAAAAGAATAAGAAATATGTGTATGATGCATTTGGAGGGATTTCTGAGCTGCAGATAGCAGCTAGAAGAGAGTACATGTAGAGCATGACCTAATGTGTTGGAAGAAGGGAAACTAAATTATATATATTTATTTAATTATTTTGAAAAAAACAAGCAAATAAAAAAAAAACCTTGAAAGGCTGAAATTGGTCACTAGTGTGGGTAAGTTCAATGTGTGAAAAGGTCCACAAAGCAGTTAATTTTCTGGTATGTCTTAAAGAATTTTAACTTTTGGAAACATGTTAATATTCCACATATTCAAAAAATCATTAAATCAATAATTACAGGGAAACATATGAAACTGAATGCAAGTAGAAACAAATGAATGCAACTCTACTTTGTACTCACAATGAAAGGAAAACAATCAAATGCAATACCTACAATGGTAATTTGATTGTAAAACTGCAGTGTTAGCAATAAAGAGTTATAAACTGCACACCCTCATTAGTAAGTCTGTATTCTGCAGTGATGCTGTATAAAAATTCTGATATTATTTTAATGTGGGTGGTAACTAAAAGTGGAAATGTTGTTGGCATTCAGAGTTTTTCATCTGAACTAGAAGAAGGCAAAGGAAAAAAACATTGGAAATTACAGAGTGATGGACGTATTGATGTATTTTACTAGTTTAGCCTGTGAGATGATTAAGAATTAATGTTACCTCAGGAGAAATGAGCACACTTAGACTCCAGGCTATCGTACTGGAAACATATCCACTTTTCAGAAATGGCTGATGCAAGGGCTAGGGAATGGAAGTGATAAGATTAGTCTGGAACATTTTGTATGGCTAAAAAATATGATAAGATTATGTCAAAAGACACTGAAGCAGTACAAATAAATTACCATTAGTGAAATTTGGGACAAATTAAACATCAGAACAAATAAGTAAGGGATTAGACCCATTTAATAAAACAGAAATGCATGAGACATACTGATAAAGGACAAACATACAGATTGACTGGTTCTCTATATTGAATCTATTGACAAAAATCTCTAGATTAACACTATACATAAATGGAATTATACAGAAAATTTTTTTACATTACTGCATATTCCCCATCGGTTTCCCACCATCAATTCACCCGAGTACCGGCATCATAATCCCTTGTGCTCCCCTCCCCCCACCCCGTTCTGAGCCCCAATCTTCCCCCTCTCTGGCTGATTGTCGCTCTTGTATTTGGCTCCCCTATATTCCTGTTATAAGTGAGACCATTCGATATTTTTCTTTTTCCTTTTGGCTTATTTCACTGAGCATGATCCCTTCTAGTTCCATTCATGTTGCTGCGAATTGCATGTGTTTATCTTTTTTGAATGCTGAATACTATTCCATTGTGTATATGTACCACATCTTCTTAATCCAATCATCTATTTTTGGGCATCTGGGTTGTTTCCATACCTTTGCTAGTGTAAATAGTGCTGCAATAAACATATGGGTGCATGTATCCTTTTGGATCAGTGTTTTTGTGTCCTTTGGGTAGATTCCCAAAAGTCGTATTGCTGGGTCGTATAGTAGCTCCACGTTTATTAATTTGAGGAAACGCCATACGGTTTTCCATAGTGGTTGGACCAGTTTGCATTCCCACCAGCAGTGTAAAAGAGTTCCTTTTTCCCCACATCCTTGCCAGCATTTGTTGTTGCCTGTTTTTTTTAATGTGTGCCATTCTCACTGGCGTGAGGTGGTATCTCATTGTGGTTTTGACTTGCATTTCCCTGATTATAAGTGATGTTGAACATTTTTTCATATGGCTGTTGGTCATTTGCTTTTCTTCTTTGGAGAAATGTCTTTTTAGCTCTTCTGCCCATTTTTTGACTGGATTGTTGACTTTGCTTTTGTTGAGTTGTGTGAGCTCCTTGTAGATTTTACTTATCAGTCCTTTATCAATTGTATTGTGTGCAAAGGTTTTCTCCCAATTAGTAGGGTGTCTGTTTGTTTTGATTATTGTCTCTTTTGCTGTACAGAAGCTTTTTAGTTTGATGTAGTCCCATCTGTTTATCTTTTCCTTGACTTCCTTCACTCTTTGGAATGTGTCTTTAAAGATTTTGCTGAGATGTATGTCGTGTAGAGTTTTGCCAATATTTTCTTCAATAAATTTTATGGCTTCAGGTCTTACGTCCAGTGCTTGCTGGTTTTCAATGTTGTTTGCTTAATTTTTGATAGTGGATAGTGGTACTACAAGATGAGTATTTACAATTCCGTTCTTTCTTCCAAAAGAATACATAGATAAAAAAAATTACTCTAACAGCAATTTATAAATAAAGACCTTTTTTGGTGAGATCCAAAATTCAAATTTCCTTGCTATGAATGTTTTTATATAGTTATGTTTTACATAGTTATGTCACCTCATGGGGCAGCAGCGTTGGGAGTGGCACAGGAAGGAGAGAGAGAGAGAAACCTAGAGGGGCTTTCACCTCTGTAGATGAAGCGCTATTTCCTGGGCCAGTCTCACATTTATTGGGTCTCAGATTCAGGGAAGGTGGGCAAGTATGTGGAAGAATGTGTGGAGCAGTGTGCATGGTGGGGATGTGTACTGGGGCTGCATAATGGTCAGGCACAAGCTAGGGGGAGAGAATAGGGACTGTTGCCTGGGGGCCTCCATTGTTGCTGCTGATCAAAACATCCTATCTCTAGGCTCTGTTTATATTTAACTACCTGTCAAGGTGGTCTAGGTGGTTATGTGAATCTGTCCATAATGTCTGCCTGCTGTTTTCAGCATATGGTGGTTTTCCAGTATGTTCCTCAAACCAAGACTCTTGTACTGATGAGAGTCCCCTGCCTTACTCTACATTTTAGCTTGACCAGCAGGAACTCTGGGCACCAAGGCAAGCTCCTGAGAACAAGGGGAATGGGGAATCCACATATGTCTATAAAACTATATATAAAATATATAAGTGTAATATATAAATAATATATATAATGATATATGCATGATTTTATATATATATAATGATAATACATGATTTTAGTCTCTATATTTCTATATATATGCAGTTAAAAGTTCAGTATGTTTTTATATATAATTAATCAAACAGACTTTATTCTGATTTTTAAAAATATATGGCACTAATTTTAATTTTATTAAAAATATTTGTTAAAATACATTATGGTGACCTTGTTTCATGTACCACACGTTTCAAAGTTAAATGAACTTCTCTTGTGTTGAACATTTATGTTCTTCTAATCTTTCACTATTCAATATATAAGTCTTTTTTTTCATCTCAGAAAATGCCCTGAGGATAAAATCTTAAAAATTCTATGGCAGGAATAAAGTTGTGAATAACATGAAGGGTCTTGCTATCTGCGACACTTGATTAGAAATAACCTCTTGTCTTCAGAACAGCGACCAGTGATGTTCCCGTCACCGTCTGCTCCTGTACTACCTCTCTGCCCCTGTACAACCTCCCGCACCTTCGCCCGCACAGGGTGGCTTCTAAAAACCTCTGCTGATCACTGGCGCACGGGCTTTGACAACATCATAATCCTATTAAGCTGCGTCAGGCTGTTGAGGGGCTGTCCCCAGGACTCGCTCCTCTACCCAGTGACCATCTTATGTCCTGCTCTGTGCTTCCTCCCCACCTGGCTCTGGTCAGTGGTCAGTGTGAGCGAGAGGAGGGGAGGACTTTTCCCAATTTTCTCTTCACCCCACACAGGCATCTTCGGGAAGGATTTGTTGCTCACAGATTGTGTCTGGAGCCAGTGAGCAGTGGGGAATGTGGATATGGAGTGTGGGGTTGGGGTGTGCCGTGAGGAAGGAGTGAGGATGGGGGTGGTCAAAGTCTGCTTTCTGTGGGCTGAGGTGATGCTGAGCCGATGCTGAGCCAATCCCAGACTGGCTGTCGTTTCAGTTCCCTTCCTGGCAGCAAGATCTCTGGCAGCCTTGCCCTGTTTCTTGAGAGCACCCTGCTGTGGCCTGGGCCTGGCCAGCAACATTCTTCTCAGGGACATCTGAGGTCTGGTCAGCCTGTTCCACACACCCTGCCTGTAGGGACTTTTGTCATCCACCCAGGCCACATCAAATCTGCCTCCTCTCCACTCCTCTGCCCCCTTTCCCTCCCCCTCCCCCCAGCATGGACTAGGAGGTGGCAGCATGACTGACAGACAGTCCTCATTCTCCACTCCTGTCTCCTGACTTACTCTCATTCCGAACACTGCTAGGACTTCCACTAGGCTAACTAGTCTCCATAATAAGGGAGGGGACAGCACACACACAAGGGCCCTAGGAGAAATGACGACCCTGGAGAGACACTGTACAGGGAATTGGCATAGTAACAGGGCAGACTTTCTCCTTGAAAAAATAAAAATAACTTTTCTAATATTTTTTATAAAATAATACTTTTCTAATTTTTATTTTAAAATTTTTTTTATAGTTTTGGTTATACATAGAATGGAGCTTATGGTGAATAAATATGAACACTTTATGTACTTAGTCTTTATAATCATCACTGAAAATGACTTTATAGGTTTGCTTGCAAATTTTCTCCATGAGTCATAATGTGAATAAAATCTTTTTGCTTATACATTTCCCTCATTTCCCAGCTCTTAGTATATAGAATTCGAGAACTATGGCTAGGACTCCATCTTAATATCTGCTCAAATGGTGGTATCTTAGATAATTCTCAACAAATTGCTTTTATGTCCGTTTGTGCTAATATTCCCTGCTGTCCAATCAGCAATTCATGAAATACCACCTCTACCACCACTTGTTAGCAGTGGGTATTCCATGTTTAAGACATTTTTGTTAATTTAGTCAATCAACATAGTATAAATTGCTGATTCCTAAATTTAAAATAAAATAGCTTGCATGAATATGAATTTATAAAATACAGTTATTAACCACACATGAAAGAAATCCAAATGTAACTATACTTCTTATAAATACTCATGGGATATTATTTTAATGTCATGTATTTTAATTATTATATCAAAATATATTGTAGTTGTCAACATATTTTATGTGAAAATTTAAAACATTTGTGATTTTTGGGGAGGACTTTTTAGGAAGAAAAGTTGTAGCCTAAAATATAAATGGAAACATGGAATATGTTAAGTGTGATGAACAATGAATTATGCAAAAAAAGCTTGAAATGATATAGAAAATTTGATCTCATTTTAAAAACAACTGCATTAGGATTTCTGGACTTGATTTAACAGTTCTTTGAAATGTTTAGTCCTTATGTTTAGCACATGCATAAATACCCACATAGGAAGTGTTATGGCTAGAACAAAGAAAGCAAGGTGCAAAAATAGTGTTCTTGGAGAATGCTTCCATTTCAAACATTACCATATTTGCCTCAAAATTTATTTTTGTTCAAAGAGCTTCTTTGAGAGAAATCTGGGGTGTTCAAACTCAATTGCAATTGACAGCTCTTTGCCAGATTTAACATGCCTGAGTTTTACAAAGAAGGCCTTGCTTGCCATGCCTACTTCTGGGAACTCGCAGTACTTGGAAAACAAACATTCTTCTCCATGTAAGCATTTTCTTTTGCCTTCCTGAACACAACAGTTCTTCTTGGATGAAAGGCATGGGACCTGGAGGAATGTGAAGGTACAGCATGGCCTCTTACAGTACCCTTGTGGAATTGCTCTCATCTCCCTTCCCACGGATTCTGGGCTGTCACTCGCCGGCTGTGCAGATGACATGCAGGATGGCTCTTTCATCGGTGTCTCCAGTGCAAAGAACTGAGCTGATGTCTCAGTTCCAATTGATGCCTGTCTCCCTGGGACTGGGAGGAAGACTGGAACAGTTGGAAGGGGTTGTGCATGGCGCAGAAGATCGCACTCTCTGTTCTACGGTTGTTGATTTTAAGTGACTTTGAGTGAGTCACTGCTCCCCTACGTGTGTGGAGGATTAAATCAGATCACCTTTGACCTTTAATAATCCTTGTGTCTCTGCCTTTCCATAATTACTTTATTCTTTCAATTACTGAAGTCTTTTGTATTTTTATACAATTTTGGTAGATTTGCATGGAAATGTGTAAAAGTAGGTCATTTTAATTTGTTCATGTGTCCTACAAGCAATGCCTAAGCTTCTGTTTTGTTAAAGATGCTTTGATAGTGTGTGCAGACACACACTAGTAATTGACTTACGATCTATTCCAAAAAGCTCATGGTTCCACAGAGGGGAAAAGCCAAACATTATTTTGGCAGAAAATGGGAATTCAATGAGAAATGCACAAATATGTTCTAGGAGCATTGGTAGGAAAAGCATCCAATTCTGCCTGAAGTATTTCAGATCCCTTATCCCTGAAGCATTTGCATCTAAGTTGAATCTCGAAGGATAGCTAGAAATGCCAAATTAGAAATTTTTTCTAAAGATTTATTTATTTATTTATTCATTTATGCATAAAAGAACTGGGGTGTAGGCCAGAGGTGCGGGGACTGAGAGGATTTACCAGAGACAGAGTGGGGAGCAGAACAGGCGAATCTACTGAAATACACTGCTGAGGGGAGTAGTGGGCAAGACAGGAGAGGTCTTATGCACCATGTAGTTTAGCTCCCTGGCCATAGTAGTGATAGCACTGAGACTTAACCCCTAGGCCACCAGGGAGGTCCCCAATTGGAGATTTATTACAACAGGTTAATGTCTCTTCATAGACATTTACATCATGTACAGTTTATTGTCATAATAAATATGTGTATATAAATATATTGAACTCTATTTATAGAACTACATATATCTACTGCTGTATCTACATTTACTTCTACAACTATTTGTACACCTACACGTACTTCCACATCTTCACCTGCGTCGACTGCACTTGTACATCTTATCCACTTCTACAACTGCATCCTCTCCATCTGTATCTCTACCTCTACGTCTGTGTCAACATTTACACCCATAGCTACTTCTACATCTACGTCTACACACTCACACCAAGCTTGAAATAATGTCACTAGATAGACACATATTCCACACACACACGCGTTTCATATTCACTCATTCAACACCCAAACAGATACACTCAAGCTCTCACAAAAATTCAAGCATATATATACACATACACATACTCATGCATATACGCACTCACATATATAATCACACATCACAACCCCACATGCTGCATTGCTATAAACACATTCTCTCTCTCTCTTTCATGTACACTTGCTCACACATTCACATGGCCACATGCACCGTCAAAAGCCAGGGTGAGAACATGCTTCCTGCGGCCACCATTAGGAGTCTTTCTCCCGCACAGACTTTTGTACTGTCACACAGAGCTCTTAGAAGCAGTCTTCAAGTGACAGTTTTTAACAGATATTCCAATTCAAACTATCAGTCTTCCCAAGGAACTTTCATGTGTATACAAAAACCATAGCTGGAGTAATCAGAAAATGGGTGATGGAGGGAGGGAGAACTTGATGACTCTTGGTAAACACTCACCGAGAGTCAAGTAAAGACTCTGTGGATCTCACTAAACTATGGCTAACAGAAGCCTTTGGTATAGAGGCCACCTTGGGGGGAGGGTGACAAGGAATAAGTCCCTTAACTTTGTGAAATCTTAATTTTTTCCTTTGTAATAATGGGTTTCATAGTAATTATACTATTTATTTTTAGGAGTATTGGAATCACAGATTTAGTGGATGTGCAGAATGCTACCTTGGCATGAGGAGGGAGAAGTTATCAAGTACAAATTATTATTCAAGAGCAAATCTCAAGGTTTACCACTAAAAATGTGTATGTTCTCCCTTTAATTTATCATCCAATATTTAATGAATTTGTATTTCTAAAAATTTTAAAATAAAACAGATTGTTGGGCCTCCTGGTGGCACAATGGGTTAAGTCTCAGCACTATGAAGTTATCCGCAGTCACTGCAGCACAAGTTTGATCCCCGGCCAGGAAGCTTCCCACATGGCGCAGCAGACCTCTCCTGTCTCGCTCGCTACTCCCCTCAGCAGCATATTTCAGCAGATCCACCTGTTCTGCTCCCTCCTCTGTCTCTGGTGAATCCTCTCACCACCTCACACCTCTGGCCTACACCCCAGTTCTTGTATGCATAAATAAATAAAACTTTAAAAAATTAAAAAAAAGATTGTTTATTTCCTTTTGAGTAATGCCTTAAGCATCCTTTCATATAGCTCAGAGCACCCCAGAGTTTCCTAGCAGGATATACTCACATTTCGAATCTGCTGTTCTTTTTTCACTATTTCATTCCACACCTGTTCTAGAAATTGATGAGGCAAAAATGGTCTTTCCAGAAGGACCAGCTCTCAATCTTTGGCTGCCAGAGGCTGGTTGAGGGGTTCCTCTGTAGGTGAAATGAGGACATGCTTTTATCTGTCTGGACTAACATATTGTTCGAACAACACACCAGTCAAATAGAGCACACTCGTCAGGAGACTCCACCAGCATCGGGTGAGTCAGGACAGGTGCAGGCACCTTTCTCACTCCTAAAGTCTGATGGAGTAGATGAGAATTGGCTTGTGAGAGACAAAGTGCCCATTTATGAGCTAAAGCGCTAATTATAGGTCATCCCACCCTCAGCTGTAACCCAGCTCGGTCATGTCTTCCCTCTCCATCATCCTGAGAGACAGGATTGAATGCTTTAGGTAGGAGCAATGCTTTGCCGTACCTAACTGGCCCTCTCTCATAGCTGGGGACACACAGCTGAGATCTGAACCTGTGGACTTCGGGGAGCTCATGCACCCTGGCACTCTCACAGCTGCCACTGCCCTGTGTAATCTCAATGTGCTCCAGGTGTGGAGTGGCCTGAGTTCTACACCTGTAGAAGCCCGGATACAGCGCCGATTGCACATAGCCAGGCTGGGGCTCATGTGTGGTGGTGGAGAGCAGGTGGGCTCATGGTTAACCTGCTGTGACACCAGTTTTACTTCTTGGTCGCATGTAAGAGCAGTCAGGTGCGTGGGGAGCTTTGGTGAACCACCCACACACACAACAGCACAGAATGGCCAAGGGAGATTCCAGGTGCATTTAATGAGGTTCAAGTTGGGATGACTTCTGTGTGTTTATGACCCTGTTTCTGTAAGTATCAACAACAAACTCTGGAGGCAAGACAGGCCTGAGTCTCTCCTCTGGCTGCTGGTGAAAGTAGGGCTGAAGCTTTCTGAAAAGGAGATGACCTCACGGGGTGGGAATACCAGCCCTCCTTGCTGAGCCACCTCTGGGCCCAGGACTCCCTCTGTGTGCCACACCCTACAGGAAGCGGGCGTGAGTAGGGTTTAACACTTATCCTATGAAAGAAGTACTTGTGGAGGGCCTCCCTGGTGGCACAGCGGTTGCGCACTGCGCTGTGGAGCTGTCGGCAGCGTGGGATGCGATAAGTTCAACGCCCAGCTGGGGAGCTTCCCACATGGCACAGCAGACCTCTCCTGCCTTGCCCACTGCTCCCCTCAGCAGTGTGTTTCCGTCGATCTGCCTGTTCTGCTCCCCACTCTGTCTCTGGTGAACCCTCTCACTGCCCCACGCCTCTGGCCTGTACCCCAGCTTGTATGTATAAATAAATAAATCTTAAAAAAAAAAAAGTACTTGTGGAGAGTCAAATGTGAGAAGGTCGAGTGGATCTTGGGTGCTGGGAAGGGGGCTTAGTTGTGTAAAGAATTGGAAATATTGATAATCAAATGAACATATCCCATGTGGTTCTGTCCCAAGCATGAACCCTGAGTCCTTACACCATTATGTTTCAGATTATATTTAATCCTCTCAGCCAATGTGTAAGACAGGCTGCAACTGAGGTCTCCATTTAGGGTGGCACCAAGGGCTAGGTGCATTCCAGGAGCGCTCCACACTGCAGGTTCACCTCTCCCCTGGGCCAGGCATTGCTCTTTGTTGTCTGAGCATCGTGCTGCACAGGCATCTCCCTTAATAGAGCAGAATTGCAAGTTAGAGCATGTGGTGCCAGAGCTGGGGTTCCAGGCCAGCCTCAGTGTCCTTCCATACTCTTCAAGGAAGTTGAGTCTGTGGCAACTGGGAGAGTCCAGGGCAAGCAGGAAGGCAGGTTGTGAGCAGGGCTGATTGAGGGGAGTCTTCCAGGTTCTGTGACTCGATGCTATGCAGAGGTTGTGCCAGACCAGCCTGGGACTAGGAAGTAGTCATGCCAGGCTCAGGGACAGAGGGGAGGAGGACACTTACCTAGAGTGCAGGGTGTTAAATGTAGCTACCGAGGAGGGACCACCATTTGGATAGGGGTTCAAAATATGGGGAAAGAAATGGTAGGTCAGACCCGTAGACCTTGGGGCAGCATAGCAGATGAGGAAGCCGGGGGACCACCACAGTGTGGAGCAGGAAGGGAGATACAACAGCAAAGGAAGTGGTGGGGAGGGTCTGTCAAAACCACCTGCTGTCACATGAGAAGTGGAAAGGCTCTGATGGGTGCTGGGGTGGCAGCCACAGCACAGGACCATGGAGGACAGTGGGGAGTCCAGGGAGGGGTGTGGGCAGTGCTGGAGGAACTTCTGCGGAAGGCTGCCCTCTGCCAGTAAGCTTCTACAACAATGGCTCCTTTTGCTGGAGAACCTCATTCCCATGACTGTCTTTTACCTGATTTAGCAACCTCCTTTCCCTTCTGGTAACCACTGTTTTGTTTTGTTTTGTTTGTTCATTAGTTTTGTTTCTTTATTTTCCTTTTTTAAAAATATATATTTTTATTTTTATTTATATCTTTTACATTTTGTATTCCCTTTGGGTAACCCACCACCAATGTGAGAGAAATCATATAGTGTTCTTTCTCCATCTGACTTATTTTCACTCAGCATACTAAGTATCTTCTACTCCATCCATGCCAGAATTGTTTTTTTATAGTTGTGTAGCATTTCATTGAAATCACAAAACACAAACTCACTGAATGACCTAGTAAATCATGGATTTAATGACTGCGCTATTCACAGGGTAAAGGACTTTTGGAATAACTGAGTACTCCTGGGAGCCAGTGTATCTGGAACAGAACTTAGAACAGCAACCTAATCACTGAGAAGATGGAAAACAGCTGAGTACTATAACCATCCCATGTTTGATCTATGTGAGGTGTCTGAAATACCTCAAACATGACACAGAACATGATCTGCACACTCTTGGGGGTGGTTGGCAAGTGGGCTTCTGGGTTAGTTGAGCCCTAAACCATGACTGTGTCACTAAAGGCTGCCCAGTAACTTCATCCTGAGCATTTAGGACAGCTGTGGCCGTGCACACAAGTCCATTCACTTTTCTTCTCCTTCTTCCCCTACTCCTTCTGCTCTTCTTTCTTTTCCTTCCTCTTCCTCTTCTTATTTTTAAAGCTATACATATTGAACATACACAATTTGATGGGACTATGTTCTGCAACCATCCCAGACCGGCTAGGTTCTTCATGGGTTCAAGCAGACTCCTTGTTGTTTTGTTAGCTATTTTCATGATGTTCTTCACTGTACTCCAGTGATGCTCTCGGCCACCCCCTGCCACAGGGTTCTCTGCTGCTGCTGCTGCTGCTGCTGCTGCTGCTGCTGCTGTGATGCCACCCTTATATGATGCCTCTCCAGATCCAGGCGCACCCACTCACGCACACGCATGCCCACTCCAGGCGTCACCACGAGGCACACGTACAAGACCGCAGGTGTCCATCATGAAATATAACAGTGGTAGGGTGGAAAATCCTGATCATTCCATCATTTACCCTAGTTTCTTTTTTTCTTTCTTGAATGAGTGATTGAATTCAAAGGGGCACTATCGCCAAAATGCAGATGGCACTGGAAGCTGCCCTGCCTCCTTCTCCTTGGATGCAGCTCAGTTGTCCCCCTCCACTCCTTGGAGGTTCTGGCCCCAACTCATCCTTCAGGGATCTTCTGGTACTTGATGCTCTAGGCACATGGACTTCCTCCTTCCTCCTTCTTCTTCTCCCCTGCTTCTTCTTTCTTTTTCTTCCTTTTCCTCGTCTTCTTTTTTAAGTTATACATATTTAACATATACAATTTGATAGGATAATGTACTTGATGTTCTAGGCAGATGAACTGAACTATTTGCTGTTTTTCTAGCTGATCTAGCTCATCTGAGTCTTTGTATGTGCTTTTCTGAGCACTTCACACACTTTCACTCTTCTAGCTCATCCCCTCGCTGCCAAGCTAATTCTTTTTCAAGTTGCTTTACATGTAGGATTACTTTTTTTATTTTTATTTTATTTTTTTTAGGATTACTTTTTTTAAATTATTATTAGGGAATTTTCTTGCTTTTTAATATGAGCCTACACTGCAATTATTTTCCCTCTTACGACAGCTTTTGCAGCATCCCATAGATTCTGGTAGCCTTATTTTGTTTATGTCAAAGTACATTTATTTATCTATTATAATTTTAATTTAGGATTCACATTTTTGCTCTTTCATACGTGCAAATGTTTCACTCATCTTCCACAAAAAAACACTCACGATAATACCTCTTCTGCCTCTCTCTGTTATCCCCTTCTTTCTCCTTTGATCCCTCTGATAGTCATTAAATCATTTCACTGAGTTCAAGATTTATCCCTTCTATATTTTGCCTGTGATTGATTTTTTGTTATTTATATACCCAGATGAGTGAAACCTTCCAATATCTATTTTTCACTTCCTGACTTATTTCACTTAACATTAGCACCTTGATGTCCATTCATTTTATTCTCAGTACCACTTGGATGATGACATGTAGTTCATTTCCCAGGTTGAGGTAATTTTCTGAAATTATTTCTTTAAATGCATTTTCTTTTTCTTTTCCTCTGGTACTCACATGCTACAGATGATATTTCTTTAGGTTTTCCCCACAGTCTCTTACGTCATCTCATTTTAAAAATTCTTTCTCTTCTATATTGTCTCATTTTTCTATTCTTTTCTATTGCACTTTGGAGCTCATTAATACTCCGTATTGCTTGTGTTTATTGTTGAGGTCTTCCATTATATTTTTAAATTTGGATATAGTATTTCTTAGCTCTATTCTAATTATAACTTCTTCATATGTTTTCTGTCTTTATTATGTTGCTGTTTTATATCTTCTATTGTTTTTTGAGTTCCATAGCATTGTTAAAACTGTTACCTTGAACTCCCCTTCAATCATGTTCCAGACTTCTACTGTGTAGAGTCTCCTGTCAGGGTTTATTTGCCAGCATTTGTGATAAGTTCTATCTCTTCATTTTCAATTTTTATGGCTATAATAGAAATAGACTTTAACACTGCTACCTTTTTTATCTGTTGAAGTAATCAGTGAACTGCTACCAGCAAGGGGCAGTAAGGTTCTGAAGGGTCGCCTCCATTGGGATGAGGTATTTAAGAAATAAGCCAGAAAGAAAGAGAAAAATATCGAATGGTTTCACTTATAACAGGACTATAGGGGGCCGGGTGGGAGAGAGACAATCAGTGGGGGGAGAGGGGGGTGAGGAGGGAGCCGGAGGGAGGGAAGGGAAAGGGCACAAAATGGAATAGAAAAGAACACAAGGGACCATGGAGATGGATCACGGGTGAATTGGTGGTGGGCTACCCAAGGGGAATGCAAAATGTAAAAGACATAAATAACAATAAAAATATATATTATATAAAAAAAAATCTTAAAAAAAAATAAACTTCCTACTGTAGGCCCTCCTTGGTGGTATAACGGGTTAAGCAGCACTCATTATCCCACATCATTACTGTGAAGCAATCCAAGCAGCGCAAGATCAATCCTCAGCCAGGGAGCTTCCCACATGGCACAGCAGACCTCTCCTACCTCGCCTACTGCTCCAGTAGATCTGCCTGTTCTGCTCCCCACTCTGTCTCTGGTGAGTCCTCTCACCACCACACACCTCTGGCTTACACCTCAGTTCTTGTATGCATAAATAAATAAACATTTAAAAAAATAAACTTCCTACTGTGCTATGGATACCAGAGTTGCGTGGTCAAGATCAGCTACTTGGTATATGTGTTCTACATAGGGTCATATCAGCTTTTATGTCTCAGCTATTTTTGAGCACTAGATTCAGAGCTAGGCATCGATTGTAATCAATATGGGATCCAAGATGGGAGTTGTCCTCATTTCTTTTATAGCATAGACCTGTGTTCTGAAGTGTTTGTGCTATTATTAACAGGTAGTTAAACTCTGGTTTATGCAAATATCCTTTCGTTGTCTTGGTTTTAGCCTTGAGGTGGGGGGAAGCAAGTGTTTCAATATCCTGGTCTCAACATCGAGCAGTAGCCTCTTCTATGAGCAGACAGGCAAGGTGATCTGACGTATTTCTCAACACTTTTTTTAGGTTCCAGTTTTCTTTATTGAGAGTTTCATGCTCAAATCAGTAACCTTCACTCTGCATCTCTGCTCCTGCAGCTCTCCAACAGTGCACCCTCTTTCCTGTGTGCCAATTATATATGCCTCACTATTCAGTGCAGTGCTGGGCCTCAAGAGTCCCTGACGTTGGCATTTACACCCGAGTCAGCGACTCTAGGGTATCCAGTATAACAGTATCTCCCCCCCTTTTATGAGTTTTATGGCCCCAGTAGCAATACAAACATGGTTCATTTAGTTTTCCCTATCCCTTTCCACCAGACTGTTGTTACTAATATGTGCTGTGGTTCTCTATTTTCCCTTCAGGAACTTTTGTCTTTGTTCTACCTCAACCTAGTTGTGAGTATACAGAGGAGGCCCATTGTGTTCACTCTGCTGCCATATTGACGAACTCCTCCTTCCATCCATTTTCTGTGAAGTTAGTGATTTTATTCCCACTTTGTTGAGCTTTGGTGTTCCCCACCTGATAAGAGCCCATGAAGGAATCTGATTACTGGCATGTGGAGGAAGTTTTAATGTCACTACATTAGCTAGCAAATATATCTTGTTCTAAGTGTCATTAAAGTCACAAAGGAGTCATTCCATGGTAGTAAATGGCATCTGAAACAAGACCCAGGGTAGCTTCTTGACTTCCGGCTGGTTGAAGCTTGATGTGATTTTTCCTTAATTATTTGCATTTATTTTGCAGTCTTCACTATATATTTTTTTTATTTGCATTATAGAGAAATAATTTCTAAAAAAATTCCTCCAAGTTAATGATGTGGGATGAGTGCTGCTTGTGCTTGTTTCCACTAGATGGTGATGTCTGCACACCAAGCCCCGGATGGTGAACTCAGCTGAAGCCAGGCCGCTGGGGTGCTCCGCAGAAAATTCATCTGCCAGTCAACAAGTTACTACACCTGGAAAAAACCGAAGAGGATTTCAGCTCCAATGTCTTTTCTCCATCTCTGAAATCAAGTTCCACTTCCATTGCCTCTTCCCATGAATACAGCGCTGGAGTAGACGCATCTGTAGTATGAGGCTGGCTGCATAGGCAGGGCAGGGATGGGCATACCCGTGAGGGATTTTGGAGTCAGAGACAAGACATCGTAGGGACAGGAGAGGCGAGATTTTCTCCCTTCTTCCTCAGGGTTTTCTTCTGCCTCATGATGCTCGCTCCCTCCGTAATGATTGAAATGAAAATGAAGAACTTTACGTGGTGAGAAAGACCTAAAACCCTGATTTTTTGCTAACATCTAGCTCCCCCTCCCCATCTGATGGCCTAAGGTCTTCTTTCAAGAGGAGTGACTCTGGTATTCCTCTCTTGGACCTAGGACAGGGAGCCTCACCAGGCTTTATCCTTAAGAACGGGAACATACACATTTCAGAGTGTCTTTCCTAGGCTGGCTGTGTTCCCTGCATGGATAAGTTCCAGGACCAAGCTATGAATCTGCAGAGAATTGAGCCATGTAGCTGTTTTTGTTCCAAGCATCAGGTCTTTAGTGGGATGAAAGTCTCTATCCACTGGCCAGTGAGTTCTTTGTGAGCCATGCAGTCTGGTGTACTTGGCAAATAATCCTTTCTTTTCTATATAGTATGCCTTTTCAAGGAAATTATGTATTCATTTTACTTTTAATTTAGATTTTTAAATTGCCAGAAAACTAAATAGGCATTAATTTGAGTGCCTTGTGCAGCTGGAGGCTGTGAGGCTGTAACAGAGTCTCCAAGGGCCTTTACATGCTGGTCTGACCATATTCCAATCATATGAGTAGCAATGAGATGAACAATTGCAAGACTCAAGGGGCAAGGAGACCACTCAAGTGATCTTTTCTTGCTTTTTGGGGGGTTTGCCCTGTGCTGCAT
Source organism: Scalopus aquaticus (assembly GCA_004024925.1). Classification (NCBI taxonomy): domain Eukaryota; kingdom Metazoa; phylum Chordata; class Mammalia; order Eulipotyphla; family Talpidae; genus Scalopus; species Scalopus aquaticus. The sequence goes on along the minus strand of PVIJ01002232.1, from coordinate 61,268 downwards.
GCTTAAAATGTAGCACAAATGCTAAATGTGCTTCCATGGCCAGTTTTAGACATAAAAGTGAGGTTCTTCTAATATCAAAAGAACTGGGACCCCAGAATGGACATAACTGTCTAGGAGGGGGAAAGCACATAAGAACTACTGGCTTCCAGCTGTCCAATGAGCTCTGCTGGAGCTCCAGTGACCATTCCAGAAGAGTATTTTAGTTCATTTTTCAAGACCAGGGATTGGTGGATCCTGGGGACACCCTACTACACATATATTTGTCATGGTGGAAATAAGGAGGGCTAAATTCCTTCCTTATATATCTACAGAGGATTCTACACCCCCAAAAATAAGCCAGATTTATAAATCAAGAAACTTCAAGAAGGAGGTGCCCACAAAAACTTGTTTCTCAGTGAAAACACTCAGGAAGCTCTGCCTGCCTGTACAATATCTAGGCCCTAATTCAACCCTCTGCTCTGAGGTAAAAGATCCTTACATGGTCCTGCCTAGGGTCTCGGGCTTCATTTGATATAGTTTTTTTTTTTTTTAAACAGACCTGGAAAATAACTATAAACTTTTGCTCTATACAAACACAATTTGTACAAATGAGCGGACATGATATTGCACATAATCTAAGAATATCTCATGACATAGGCAGAATTTACAGGGCAGTTTGGAAGGAGTGGAAATCAGAAAGACCTGCTGATGTGGCTGATTGTCAGGAGTAGCAGGAATAGTTACCAAAGTTTTGAAGTCTAATACAGATTCTGCTCTGCCAGTAATCTTCAAAAGCATCACACGTCAAAAGTAGGAGATTATAACAAAAATTCATTTAAAACAACTATAGCTTTTGTCTACTGACTATTCAAGGACTGTGCTACCACTTTCTGTTCATTACCTTATTTAATATAAACCCTAGAGGAAGATGAATCACTGGGTGGCGAAGACAAGGATTGAACTCTATGTCACAAGGTGACTGGATTATTTTTCATGTTCATGAAGGTGGCAATTGTCTACTCCATACCTATCAAAACTTCCCCCCAAAACTCACTCCAAGTCCTTCCCTGTATCTGTTGATTCTGAGTCTTAGTTATCTAGAATACTCAGTGCCACCCTTCTGCTGGGGGGTGGGGGGTGGGGGGTGGGGAGGGTTAGGATGTGACTCCCTGACTTGCTTAGATCTGTTTGTTGAGTGTGTCCAAGGAATGCTGTAATGTTCTGCTTGGCCTAAGGCTTTAGATTTTAGTTTTAAATTCTATTATAGATATTCAAAAATATTTTTCTGTCATGTTATTTTTGCCCAATGAGGTAAGAGGCTGTGTACTTCAGACTGTCATTCGAACCAGTCTTCTCAAGATTTGACATCCTCAGAGAGAGGACAGGAAACTCTATGAGTCAAATAGACTACATCTTGTCCCTAACCATCAGGTGGCAAATTCTAGGTGAACTGCAGCAGTTGGTAACTACAGAAGAAATGGGAGACATCGCTGATTGCTGCAGCAGATACCAACCTGCAGCCTTCTGTCTAAAATGGCCAGTCATTGACAGAGAGATGGACTTAAGAATCACTTCAAATGTTTCACAGCAAATGTCCTCAGTTCAGATAACTTCTCCGCCTGATCCTTGAAATCTCTCCTAGTCCTGATCCTGGTGGAACATACTTCGAGACTGCCTCTTGGTTGTGGAACTGAATCATGATTTCTACTGCCCATGAAAATAATCACCACTGTAAAATGCACTCAAAATTTCATAAGAAAGAATTTTACTAAAGAAGTTACTCACAGCCAAACTGAGGACTTGGGTCCAGGAAACCAATATCAGAATTCTCTAAATGAATGGTACCTACAATTGGAGTTTTGGACCTCTGATAATAAATTACAGACACAAAAGAAAACATAATTACTTTTTCTTAACAAAGGAAAGAAGACATCTAGCTAACTTCTAACATTTTCAATGAGTTAAAGGAAGTTGGTTTCTACCACAAGTACTTAATTAACAAAAGAGAAACACTGTTCCTAACTTTAAAGCAAACCCTTGATCTTACAGTGCTAATTTAGGCAGAACTGACTGTGGTTGGGAAGATGTAAGCTTATTTGACTCTCTTATCCTAAAAGTGTCTTCCATACCTGAGGGTGAAGGGGGCCATAGCTGCATGCTCCTTCTTCCCACAGCTCCCAACCATGATGGAGGCTAGCCATGGACTTTTCCTTTGTTTTTCTTTTTTTTTTTTTTTAAAGATTTTTTAATTTTTTATTTATACATACAAGCTGGGGTACAGGCCAGAGGCATGGGGCAGCGAGAGGGTTCACCAGAGACAGAGTGGGGAGAAGAACAGGCAGATCAGAAGTACACTGCTGAGGGGAGCAGCGGGTGAGGCAGGAGAGGTCTGCCGCACCATGTGGGATTCTCCCCGGCCGGGCGTCGAACTCGCGTGACCGCTGCCGACAGCTCCACAGCGCAGCGCTCAACCGCTGTGCCACCGGGGAGGCCCTCCTTTGTTTTTCTTAACAGGTTTTTTTCCTAGAGAACTAGGCACTATTTTGCTGACTCCAGCCTCTTGAGGCAACCCTGACAAGGCAGACACAGACATATTCCAACAGAGCAAATGTAGAAGTTTCTTTCCTTGGTCCACACTACTCTTGAATAAACAGTTTCCTGATTATATTGTAACTTGATTATTACTTGGGTCAACAAAGGGCAGACAGTGAGTGCTTCAAAAGAAGAGTGGTCAAGTAAAGTGTGCTAACTTGGTGACTTTGAAATTGTTTTACCATTAAGCATTTTACTTTAAAAAAAAATGAAATCTGTTTAGTAACACAACACTACACTATTGCCCCACACGCAAGAGAAATCAAAATGCCAGCCAAGAGGGCTCCCTGCTGCATGTCACGCATTCAGGTGTTTCCCGTTTGCTTCCCCTCCACCCTTTTAAAGTTTTTCTTATGCTTTCCTCATTTCTTAGGTTTATTTCAATTCAAAATACAGAATGTAACCCATTAAACTGACTGGTTAAGTAGTTGGGTCTTGCAGGCTAGAACACATAGGTGTTCTTCACACAGCTGAAGGAGACTGATTACCCTGGCCAAGGTGGGGTCCTCTGCTATGGCCCCAGAAACCTTCCTCCCTACAATCCAAGCTTCTGCCCATGTATCATATGAGAACTTTCCTCTTTTTGTAAGTCAATAAGCTTTTTTTAAAAAGAGGTTTTTTCTATCTCTCCTGCTTTTTAATGAATGTCTTAGATTTCTTCATAGACTTCAACCCCAGAAACCAGCTCTCAGTCCTGAAGTTAAATGTAAACTGAGGCCAAACTGGAGAAAATATGCATGATGATGATCTGGAACTCTGAGGTTAGAAGCTTGGGACATGTTCAGGATGATGCCGTGTTCTTCATTACATAATTAAACTTTGCGTGACTGTGAAAATGAGTAAGTTCCCACTAATTGATAAGTCCAAATGAAACAGGGTGTCAAGTCCCTTCGTGATTGCCAACTGAAACAGGGATGGACAGGGCAAAGCTGCCCAGGTTCTGAGGCAAGAGCCGCCAAAAGCCCCAAAAGTCCAAAATGCCAAAAACAACAAAGGACAGTGCCTGATAAGAGGACAGGTCACTGTCTGTGGGTTCTCACCTGCGTGCATAATTGTAAGAGAATTCAGGATACAGGAACAACAACAAACATGGGATTTATTTTACAAACAGGGGAAACAAAGAGCTTACTGCATCCTCAAATGGTGGCTACCTCACCCAGAAAGCATCAGTGATGGTCCCCACCTGTCACCAGGAGTGCTGGACAACACTGGCCAGTAGTGATGATCACTACTGGTCCGTCAGGAGTGATTTCAGAGGCACCCAGTGTTAGCAGCTCTTTGTGAGATGCTGGGTTATACCAACAAACAGCTCTTTAAGACACCAGGCCTAGGGCCTCTAGTGCTCCTTTCAGGCAATGTCAGAGACAGGACCGGAGGCTCAGTCTCTGCAGAGTCCTTCAGCTTCTCTTCCTCCTCGGAGGGGTGCTGCTGGATGCTTCTTTTCTTCTTTCTTTCTCAGTGGCCAGGAACAGACTTCCTTCTTCTCCCTTTGGAATCTGGAACTGTCGTCTTTCTTCTTCTGGGAGCTGGTATCGATGTTGTCATCATCATAGTCTCTCTCTTGTTCTTCTTTTCAGGGGCCTCCTTCTCGCTCTTTCTGGGGCTGGCCTCTTCTTTTTCTTCTCCTTCATTCCTTTTTTTTTCTCCTTTCCTTTTTTCTCCTCCCTCCCCTCCCCACCCCCCGGGTCCCTCTGTCCCTGGCTTATAGTCTCTTTCATGGTACCATCCACAATTCCGATTGGATCATTTTTCAATCTTGTGGCTGATTGGAGCATTTGCCCATCAGCTCCTAGCACTTGACTGGTACATTCCACTATCCAGAAGTCTCTGAGCAGCAACTGTCACAACTGACAAAATGGCAGTTACTGGGCCCTGAGAAGCAACTGTCACAACTGACTTATGGTGGAGCAGCGGGGTGAGAGACACCACTGCTCCTGGAGGCTCCCACTGCTAAGGCAGCTGGGTTCTGGTAACACAAAGAACCAAAGCAGATACATCTATTAATCACAACTAAAGTTTATTAAAGGCAACTTACATATAGGGGTCTTCAGCACTGAAAATGGTGGACAGGACCGTAGTAAAAGGCAAGATCTTCACAACCTACCCTGACAGGGGTCTTCTTATACTCTGCTTAGTATATATGGCCTTTTTTGTGTAAGACTAGTAACTTCAGATGTCTAGTGGGATATACCACATATACCTTTATGTACTAAGATTGAAAGACTTGTGCACGAGTCATGAGCACAGGTTATTAACATACACAGGTTAATGTGAGAATTTGACTGTCTCTCTAAGGTAAGACAATTACTGGTCACAGGCCTAAAATGGCATTAAGATGGATTCACTTTGGTTTTCCTACATAATTAACAATCATTCTGTAAGAAATAAATCCATATATTTTTGAGAACATGATACACAAAGCACTTATGAAGACTGAGAACCAAGAAGGTCAGTATAAGCTCCTTAAAGCCAAATAGGGCAAACTCATCCTGAACTTAAATTTTTTTATGCTTAAGACATTGACATTATATATAATTTTCATATTTTTTTGTTTCTTCCCTTCTCAGAAAAGAATAGATAATGGGAAGCTGTTTGAGGAGTGGGAAGTGCTCTGGCTACCTTCTGGCTTTTTCTCATTGTTTGATCACCCTCACCTCAACCCTTGACTTTTAATTCCTGATCCCTCCAGCCATGTTCTAAAGTGTCTCCATGTTCCCTTTCCATCCTAGCTGTTTTTTTCAATCTCAGCCCAAATACTGCCTGTGTAGGTGGAGAGAGTTTAGATGGAAGAGTGGTTATATTGTCCCAAAGTTTGTACATCCAGGGCTAGTTTTATTTGTAGGATTTGGTGTAGTGATGGGAGACACATGGGGTGAGGTGAAAAGTAGATGATTCATGGATCTCCTTGTCTCCCTGTCTTCCTCTGGATCAGTGAATTTGAATAAGTTACTCCCACATCCCAATTCTTTCATAACATAATTCTGTATAGAATGTGGACCAGAGTCAATGTTCTACATAATGAAGTCTCCGAAAGCACTTAGTTCAGATCTGGTATAACATTCATACAGTTTAAAAATAATCAGGTTTTCCTTAAGTCAATAGAATTTAGAGGCACTTGGCCATCATCCTTTATGACTATGTACTGTTTTCTAGGAGAACATCTGAGTTTCTCCCACCTAACTGGGTCAGTTTATTCCCCACTGGGAGGATCCATCTTGGAGGTGCGATACGGTGAGGCATTCTCATCTTCAACTTATGAACAAAGGGTTTTGTATTGAACATTCTTCTTCTCAGGCATTATACCACTGAACACTGTGTTTTTGGCATCAAATTCAAGTAGGGAAGCTGTTTCTCTTTGCCTACAACAAAAACAGTGAGGATGCCTGCCAAAGAGTTCAACCCCACACTGACCCACACAAGAGCCACCTCATCCCTTCCTGAAGAGCCCTCTAGAGTCAGGAGCCATCTAGTTCTAGCTCCAGACCAAACAAATTAGGAAGAATATAAGCAAAACTGTAAAATACGCCACTGAAGTTCAGGGAAGGTCAAACCTCAGTAGACACATGCTCAACTCCTCCAGTATTTATTTAGTTTTACAACATTGGTGGCACCAAGCAAAGCAGACAGTCAAATGGGAACTTTTTATGCTCTTTTCTCTGCCCTTCCTGGGAACCCAACTCTTCCTAACTCATTATAAGGGGGAACACAATTTTATGAGAAAAAAAATATTTTGGTGCCAGAAAAAAAAAAAATAGAATCTTCTTCTTACACAGAAGGAAAGTCATCTAACAAATTACATAAAATAAGGTCTTATTTACATAGGCAAACTCTGATGATAATGCCACTTTCACATACATTCAAGATTTGGATTTAAGAAAACTCTTTCATATGACCTCTTGATTCATGTCTGTAATACTTCTTCTGCTTGTCTACTACCTGCCAGCACTCAGGCTGAGTCAGTGGCCCCTCTTCTCCAGTAGCTCTTGTAATGGGAAGACAAAGATGGATAAAAATATTACATTTAGAAGGATGGGTATATTTAGAGCACAGAAAAGAAAACTTCCAGGCCTGGGAAGATATGCCAATAAGACTCATGACCTGAATTTCAAAGAACTGTCAATTAGTTAAGAGAAAAAAGAGGAGGTGAGTACAGGTAGAGAAAAAAGCATGTACAAAGGCAAAGGAATTTAAGACAAAAGCCCAAGGTGTATTCATGAAAATTTCTGTGTCTGGTATGCATGGAGTGCTGAGAAGCTTGACTATTATGCTAAAGAACTTAATGTTAATTCTGTGGGTAAAAATATATTGTACCATAAAAACTATATAATTTCAGGTAGACTAAAGCATTTTAGTCTATGTGCTTTGTGAAGGAAGACTACTCTGGTTTTAATGTAGATCATAAAATGAAGCATATTATTTTAGGGTGATGGTGGAAAGAAAATGGCGGATTGATTGAACTCAATGGGAAGCTGATAGAGGCAGGCAGGAATCTTAGGTGGGTCTCTCTCACACACAGTTGTGTCTGGAGTTCAGTAGTGGTTGGAGTTCAGTAGTGGAGTTCAGTAGTGGTTGTAAGAACCAAGGCTATCACAGGATTAGAGAATATAGGAAGAACAAATGTGGGGTTTGTGTGGACATGTGTGGATCAAAAGTCCACCTGGCAGTAGATGTATTGGTCATTGATTTGGAGATCTACAGACTAATGAACATGTTTGAAGGCTCACCTAGGGAGAAGTTATGAAAAAAGAGATTCACACAAGAGTGAAGGATGGACTTATCGTCTTAAGGAGTAAGTAGAGAAACTGAAGAGCCTGGGAAACAGGAGTAGGACAGAGGAGACATCTTCTAAAGACTGCAAAAATAATGGGTCAATTAGGTTTATGGCTTCCAACTAAAAAAGAAGTTCCCTGGGTAGCAAGCATAAATGGATTTTGAAGCTATGATCTTGAGTAGCTATTAGAGGAATGAAAGGAGCTTTGATAAGCTCAAAAACTCAGAATTTGTCTATTTCTTCTGAGGATAAGGATACCCTTCTCAAGATACCTCATATCTCTTGGCAGAAAGTTGCAAAAATATATTGATTTAATTTTTTTTGAGATTTACTCGTAATTTATGTACCAAAGTTCACCCATTTAAAGTGTCCGCTGAGTGATTTTATTAAATTATTCAGCTGCACAACAATCAGGACAGTCTAAAAAGTGTTTTAGAATTTGTTCACACCTGAACAATGTCTCTTGTTCTTGTTTGCAGAAATAATTTAACTTTTTTGTCTTTTCATATAAGCTAAGTAAGTCATACAACATTTGGTCTTTTATCTGATAACTAGCAAGTATATTTAGGTTCATAGTTCATTTCCTTTTAACTGCTAAATAATATTCTATTTCACTGTATGACTATAGCATACTTTCTATTAATTCAAAACTAAAGCACATAATTAAAGTTAATTAAAACAAGTCAAAACAAATTTTAGTGGCCATTTGAATTCCTTGTACTTTTTAGCTGTAATGACTAATGCTCTTACCATGGTTACTTACAAGGCTAGGTGTGCACATGGTTTCATTTCCCATGGGTGTGGGGTGGAATTGCCAGATGATAAGATAAATTTATATGTAACATTTTAAGAAATTTACACTGCTTTCCAAAGTGACAGCACCTTTTTATAGTGCCACCAGCAATGTTAGGGTGTTCCAAGTTCTCTACATCCTCACCAACGCTTAGTATCTGCTTTTTATTATTTTTAGAAGTATTTTTAAATTTTATTTCATGTACAAAGAGCTAGCGTTGTTTCTGCTCCAAGATATATGTCTTCATGACCAATTCAAGGAAGTTCATTTAGTCCAAATTAATGAAGCCCATATCCTTGGCATACTGACTCAAAAGCTGCGGGCACATATGCAGTCCGTATTTCTGGGTCAGGGCACGTGGATTGAGCAGAGGAGGCAAGAGCAAGAACCCTGTTGGAATTTTCTCCAGTAACTCCAGTAGAGCTGCTGGTGACCCATCTTGCTTTCTTGAGGCAACGAGGCAAAAAAAAAAAAAGGAGTATCTGCTTTTTAAAAAAGCTTTATAGCTCTCTTAATAGATCTCTTCTAATGGATATGTATATTGTGGTTTTGGTGAGCATGTTAAACATGAGTTTTAAAAATTGATCCATTTGTCTACTTCTCCACCATCACCACTGCTTTGTCAAGATTTCTTTAACCTGCCTTTTCATATGCTAGTTTATTTTAATTTATATCTTTCATACCATTGTGTATTCCCCATAACATTCCCACCACCAATTCACCTGTGAACCTTCACCATAGCCCCTTGTGCTCTTCTTTCCCGTTTTAGTCCTTTTTCCTCCCCCTCCCTCGCAGAACGTCTTTTTATATGATCTTTAAAAGGAATTTGTCTTTGTCTCTAAAACACTCCTTGAGCTTTTGACAGGAATTGCACTAAATTTAGGGTCAATTTAGGCAGGAGTGTCATCATTACCTTATTGAATCTTCCAATTCACCAACATTATGTGTGTCTCCATTCATACAGTTTTTTTTTAAATTTCTTTCATCAGCATTTTTTTTTATGATTCAGCATAAAAATCCTGGAAATGCTTGTCAGAGTTATAGCAAAACATTGGCTTTTTTATGCTTATAACTGTATTTTGCTTTTGTTTTCCTTGTGTTGGGTGAATATGTCCCATTATTCATAGGCATCGTTGTGGGGAAGAGAAACTGGCAGGAGAATGATTAGTGAAGAAATGCTCTCAAGCCTTGCCTTCACCTCTTTCTAGCTCCTTGATTCTATGTAAGATGTGGACTCGTAAGTGTTGATTACTACATAAACCCCTGCAAATTTCACTTAAAATTTATTCAATTTTTAGTGCTTCTGTAGTTTACAGACTGATATGCTTTCTACTTTGAATAGATATCTTTGGAATAGATTTTTTAAAACTTTGGACTGCGGCTTATATCAAATTAGGTTTAACTCCCAAGTATAACTATTATTGAACATCATCCAATACATAAAGGAATACCTGGCACATAGCAGCAGTGATAGGTGTGTGGAGAATGAATGCAATGAGTTAATGGGAGTAATTTCTGCCATATACTAAACCCTCCTTATCTTTGTTTAATTATTAAATTCTATCATTATAATCATATAATTGAGAATTAAATATATTTATTTAAAATTTTCAAACCTATTCAACTGAACCAATCAAAATGCCCTGAATGTAGTCAAGAGTGACAGAGAAGAAAATAAAGATTATCTCAAATTACCTGTAGATTATTGTTCTTAAACTGGTCCCCCTCCCTCCCCCCATAATAACTGTCCCCACCTACTTTGTATCCAGGTTCTAAAAGAAGGCACAGAAAATTAATTTAAAGCTAGAAATAACCTCTACTTAGGTATGCTTGTATATATTTATTATTGCTCATTAGCTCCTTATCTAAGGTCCCCATGAGATAGTCACTGTTAAACAAAGAAAAGAACAAGAAACAGTCGCCTGTGAGTCAATAGTTAAGTGAAGTTGCCTAACACAAGACAGGCCTTTGACATTTGTTATTCATAAGTGCTTTTAATGGTCAAAATATTTGCTTTTCCTTCAGATGCCTTCCAAGAGAGTTTATGTTAACACTGAGGCTGGCTGGGATTTTAAGTTGAAGATCAGGATTACACAGAGCCACCTTGGGCTTTTCTTAAAAAACTTTTTAAAGAAAAAATTGTAGTGTTTTCATAAGAGGTCTGACCACAAAGGATGAAGAGAGAGTGCAGAAAGGGTGGCCCTTAGAAGCCCCTCATCCATCTGGGCCTGAGTTCCATGGGTCTCTGAGTGTTGGGACTGGTACGAGAAGGGATAACTAACATGAGAACCATGATTCACTGACAGCTTGTGGTGTGCAGGCCAAATATTGGGTTCTCATCACATAACTTTCTAATTTAATTATCAGAACGATCTTGTGAAGTAGGTGCCAATGGCATGCTCCTTCAGTACCAGTAGTAAATTACAGTTCTGCTGGACTGTACTTTCACCAGGATTCAAAAAATGGTCTCATCATTTTTGAAGAAGTGTTTTCCAAACCCCTCAGAGATCTAACATTGGAGGAAGGGATGTTATAATACATGGTGACTTTCTTATAGCAAAACCCAAGAAACTTCAACAACTAAAACTAATTTGACTTGAAGTTTTCTGAGGACCAACGACAGAGTGTCAAAGGAAAGGCCCAGGCTTGTGAGAAACTTTTAAACATCTTGGGTTTGTATTCCGTAAGGGACAGAGGAATATGATCCCAGATATAAGAGAGACTAGAGTCCATATTCCTGTCCTCATGACCTTCCTAGAGACCAGTACTTTAGTTTAATAAATGATTAGATGCAATGGCCAAGTGATGGCCATCCTGTGTAAGCCATGGTTGTGACATCTTTCAGGAGGCAAAAAATTTACTCCAATACAATGGACCACTATCCATACTCCCCACTACATCCTCCCTATGTTTGAGTAGAAGAGAGACTTCTAGCTTATGTCAGGCAGATTGGGGAAATATAAGGCAATCCTACTAGACAACCCCAATACAAAATTAAAACAGACAATCAGTGGGGGGGGAGGGGGGGAGGAAGGAGCCGGAGGGAGGGAAGGGAAAGGGCACAAAATGGAATAAAAAAGAACACAAGGGACCATGGAGATGGATCACGGGTGAATTGGTGGTGGGCTACCCTAGGGGAATACAAAATGTAAAAGACATAAATAACAATAAAAATATATATTTAAAAAAAAAAACCAGCATCAACTTTAAACCCCACTCTCTTTGATCCAGTCATCTGTTTTGGGGCATCTAGGTTGTTTCCATATCTTAGCTATTGTAAATAGTGCTGCAACAAGCATAGGAGTGCAGGTTTCCTTTCAAATTAATGTTTGTGTGACCATTGGGCAGATCCCTAGGAGAGGAATTGCTGGGTCATATGATAGCTCCGCTTTTAGTAGTTTGAGGAAACTTCACAGAGATTTCCATAGTGGTTGGAACATTTTACATTCCCACCAGCAGTATAAGAGAGTTCTTTTTTTTCCACATCCTTGCCAGCATTTGTTGTTGCCAGTTATTTTTAATATGTCCATTTTCATATGTCATTTTTGCATTTCCCTGATTATAAGTGATTTTAAACATTTTTCATATACCTGTTGATCATTTGCATTTCCTTTTTGGAGAAGTGTCTCTAGCTCTTTTGCCAATTTTTTGACTGCGTTTTTTGCTTTGTTTTTGTTGAGTCATGTGAGCTCTGTAGATCTTTGAAATTAGTCCCTTATCAGTTGTTTGGAGTGCAAATATTTCTCACAATAATGATATCGCTACAGACAATAGTAGATTTTAAGAAGTGTCACATAATTTTTAGAACACTCATATTAGTTCACATATATGCTAAAAAGTTTGAAATTTTTTCCTTATGACAATGCTTCCAATGAAGTTTCAGTACTCCAAATTGGTCCAAATCCTTCAACATCTTTTTCCACAGAGGGAATAATATTGGGGGGGGGGGTGCTTCTTAGGAGTTCCTCCAAGGCATTCCATACTTTTTTTCCTTTTAATCAATGAAGAAGTTTATTATTTTAGAATTTTAATATCAGGGACATGTTGTCATAGGTTTGACATATTTACACAGATTTTTGTAAAATAGTACTTCATTACACAGAATAACAAAGAATTTTAAGAGCTGATTTATTTCTTTGGCAAGGCTTAGTAATATTTGCAGAATTTGATTTATCTGTAGTTACCCAGAACTTGATGCCCCAGATAATCATAATACTTAAACAATTTCCAAAAACACTGACCATACTTAAGAATTGTTCCCCTAAAATTTTTATTGATTTGCCATTTTTTAAATAGCTAGATAATTTGGAGGATACATCTTCCCACCTCCATATGTACCCATGATTCACTCACGCTCCACCAAAACCCCTGTGAAGATATCTTATGTGCTACCTTCTCTATACCCACTTACGCCCCGTCCTCTTATTGCTCTGGTAACTAGATGATTTTTAACAGTATCTAAGAATTATTTTGCTGTGCTTTGTCAGTTTGTTTTCTATCTTTCTCTATAGTCCACAAACAATGAAACTCTGTTATCTGTCTTTCATTTGCTGATTTATTTCACTACACATGATCTCCTCAAGAGCAATCCACTTTGTCCTCAAATGTACTATTTTGTCTTTTTAAATTGCAGTGTAGTATTCAATATAATATATCTTCCACAAGTTCCTCATCCAGTCGTTTGTCACTGGGTACTCAGTTTGGTCCCACAACTTGGCTATTATGAATAATACTGCTATGAAAATAAGAGTACATAAATAATTTTGTAAAGTTCATATTTGTGTGAATACTCAAAAGTGTTGTGATATTTCCATTTCCATTTTTAAGGAATTGTTTCTTTTCCATAGAGATTGCAGAAAATTACATTCTCACAAAGAGCAGATAAATATTCTTTATCACCACATCTTGTTAACATTTGTTGTTTTCAGTCTTTTTTGATATAGGTAATTCTCACACAGATGAAATGATATATAATTCTGGCTTTGATTTGCATTTCCTTACTAAGTAGTGAAGTTGAGCATATTCTGATGTGCCTATAGGCTAACTGAATGTCCCAAAATGATTCGGGACAGAAAAGACCTACATTACTCAGCAGAGACCATTCAATATGCTTTAAAACCATAAAAAAATCTAAACAGACAAATTGGAAATGCTCAAAATTGCCTTTATGGTGTCAACAACCAATATTTAGTGGCAAAATCCTTTAAAATAAAGAATCACAACATCAATGAACTATTTACATGCTCCCATTTTTTTTCTCTACACCTTATATGTAGAGAGATAAATAAAAAAATAACAACAACATGTCTCATCACTTGGTTTCTGTTTGTCCCACTCATCCTCAGCCTACTCAGCTTTGCCACTTCCAAAGCCTACCCTTCTTTCACAACCCGTGCAGCTATCCTTTCAACTCACAAAAGGCAAAATATTCTTTGAAAGAGCTGATACCCTCCTGGGGGAAAATCCAAACTTTCGCAGCTCCCAGGCCTCTAAACTCTACTCAACATACTATAATATTCTACAGGCCCTACATTTTCCCAACACAATGGTTACTGGCCCTGTCTCCACCAACACACCACTAATTACTCGGCCCCACTCTCTCCAGTAGCACATCCCTCTGAGCTCTCCTCACCAGTGGCAATCATCCCTCCTTCACTCTTCTCTCAGGAGCCTCTCTGGCCGCTCCCTATCTATTTGGAGTAGTGAGCCTTCCTCTCCTTTAGAACACCTCTTCACCCTACATCTTCTGTCTACCTGGAGATGGCACCTTCTTTTTATGTGGTTCCTCCACATACCTATGCCTCCCCACAAACTGGACTGGGACATGCACACTTATTTCAGTCGTTATCGCTCCTTGGGACATGACCTTCCCTGCCCCTGTCCCTGTTTCACTGACGCCCAGTCTCTTACCCGTCGGCACCGAACTTTTGCACTGGTCCCTCTTCTTGCGGCCTTTGGCATCTCCACAGGAATCGGTCTGGGGTCAGCAGGACTCGCCACCTTTCTCTCATATTATAAAATCCTGTTCATTGACTTAAGTGACTCACTCAAGGAAATTGCTCAGCAATTTCTTACGGGTCAAGCCTGGTTAGATTCCCTTGCAGGTATTGTTCTCCAAAATCCTCGGGACCTAGACCTTCTCTTAGCTGAAAAGGGTGGGCTATGTACTGCCCGGGAGAGGAGTGCTGTTTCTACCACAATCGCTCTGGCTTGGTCCAAGAAGGAGCAAAACGTCTCCTCGAGAGAGCAGCCTCAACTCCCAGTGTGGTCTTGACTTTCTGTGGGGTTTCTGGCTGCCATATCGCCTTCCCCTTCTAGGGCCACTCACTATGCTTTACTTACTTTTACTATTCGGACCCTGCCTGATGCGCTTTGTCTCATCTTTCATCCAAAAGAGGTTACAAGCTTTTACCAAACAAGAAATTTTGCTTTTAAACCCTCTACCAGGATCTTATATTACCACCCAGCCTACAGGGAATTCCTACTCCATCCCTAATGTGAGAAGGAAATAGTCAGATGAGCAGCGGTGCCCTCCTCCCTTATAGCAAAAGGCTGCATATTGTAAGGATTGACAAAAGGACATGAGGAAACGAAACTTGTCTAACTCACTCTCGCCCCAATCACATGGATGTCACAACCTTGTCATAACCGCCCGATTTGGAAAGACCTTCCAGGCCTGTGACCAGGACGTTAAACCACAACTGACATCTGCACAAACGAGTCAGACTATAAAGACTCCTCTGCCCCTCTCTTGGGGCCTCTCTCTTTTCTCTGGAGAGTTGGACCAGCAGCATGTGCCAATAAACAATTTCCTCTCACCTTTGAGTGGTGTGCTCTTTGCGGCTGCTACCTTACAGCTTCCTGTAGATTTCTCCAAGAAGAAAAAACAGAAATCTGAAGTGGTAAAACCTTTACATTACTTGCCAGAAACTTCAGAAGCCCTAGATCATGTCCTGTTGCAGACATCTTATGGAAACCAGCATTTTCAGTTTTGATAAGACTCCTGACTGGCTCATCAAATTTTGGGAACACAAAGGAAAACATTCCATAAACTCTTGGGTTCTTTCAGGCCTGTCAAATAATCAAATAATCATCAGACATATTGTTAAGAGAAAAATGCATATGGAAGTTTGGTAAGAACATGTGCAATCCCTGTATACATGGGGCAGATTCAGATGACTGACTAACTTGCCCTGATGACTTTAGACACATCTTAAATAGCTTAGTTCAGAAAAGGGTGGTTGGGGAAGAAAGGGAAAGTCAGTAAAGGTGTTTACTTGGGAAAACAAATTTTCCATGGAAAATAGATAAGGGGATTAGATATTCCTAGAATAGACCCTTACAGAGGGGTTTAGATATAAACATCCAAAGCAGCTTCCACTCAGCTTTCAGAGCACATTTTGTGTGGGAGATTTTTCTTCACCACACATGGAAGCCAGATATTTTACAAACATCCTTTGAACTTGAAAAATAGAGAAGATGAATCACACACTCAGAAAGACTATTTCTAAAATCTACCCAAAAATCCTTGGGACAAGGTGGGACAAAGCTGTTGCTTTGCTCAGGATAAGAGTAGCACCCTAAAACAGACTCCAGTTGAACCCCTGTCAGATTATGTAGGGGAGATTATAGCAGAGGAATCCCATAATAACTTACATGGCACTACCTTTCCATTACAAATAGATTCACAAGAATACATGATAAGAAATTTCTCTAATGTTGGCAGTAATTGTTCTGGATGCTCAAAAAATTCTTATATTCCTTAGCAAAGATAATTCTTGGCAATTGCATAACTTGGACTGCATAGTGACTGAACAAAAGGATATATGTAGCATAGACAATAATACATACTGTGCTTATATAAACTCCTTAGCTTAGTTTGACACCCATATTAACAGAATGAGAAGACAAACTCTCTGGCTTAAAAAATTTTCCTTGGAAATGCCTGGTTTAGTTTATTGACTATCCTCTATTTTCTTGATTCTCTGGAATATCCAAGTTAGAACTCTGTATACCGTTTGCATTTATTTTCATATATATTTCAGTCGAGTAATTATTTTGTGTCACTAATGCTGTTCAAAAACAATCAAAGAAGGAGCTCAAATTATGATTCAACACCTCACTGGTGTCTCAGAAATGAAAAGTAATTCCAAACTCAGGTAAATGAGTTTTATTCCTCTGTGGTCCCCTAATAGCATCTCCACTCATTAGGAATTAGCAAGAAAGATACTGGCACCTCTTATCCATAAAAGACTAAGGGATGTACCATGACAGTGGAAACCTGATATAGCAGGACAAAATTATTTTTAAGTCCTAGGCAAATATATTTATTCCTGCAAGCCATATGTCAAGATTTTAACTTCTGTTTCCAGATCCCAAGGCATCATGAAGGAACTTGTTCTATGCTAACTGAATTGAATGGCCCTGTGGTTTGTGAGTTAATTGTCCCTCCTTGAAGTCAAGATGTCTAATTCATGAAACCCCAAGGTGATCTGCATGAGTAACTTTCCCTGAGTAACTAACATGTCTTTTCCCAGACACTAACACCTACCATTACCTAAAAAACCCTAAATCCCCTTCTTCCAGTTGTAGATTTGAACTTTGGGTACCATCATCTTAGTTGGTCCCGTCTTGATAATAACAAATTTTCTTTGTTTTGGTCAGTGTTCAGTATTTGGTCTTGTGTTTTAGACATATGAACTGCCTTCAATAATAAATTTTACAACTGAGGAAAAAGGTCAAAGATGCGAGTGGGTCCAAACCATCAAGGAACAGACAGACCCAGAGGTCTGAAAGCCTGTAGCAGGTAGAAAACATTTCAAAGTGAAATTATTCTACCCTTTTAATTAAGTGTTTAATTAAAGTGAAGTGACCCATAAAACTCATGAACTTCAATGCAAACCTCAGTGGCTAGGGATTATGTCATTACAAATCAAATGGGTTTTTATATTTGAAAATTAACTTGAATCATGACTTTTAACTTTTCTGCAATATGATGCCAAGTATTACACCACCCATATAATGAAATCTATTAGTTTCTTTTAAATGGATTAACTCAGCCTGTTTGTTTATTTTTAAGAAAACTTAAGTAAAGACCTGACTCATCTAAAAGTCCTATCTTTATTTTTTTAGAAGGCTGGTAGATAAAGCTGCTTCTGGTGATTCTACATCTCTTCCTCTTATTTCAAGCAGAAGAAAGTACACCATTACCTTGCCTTACATTTCAGACCCTGATCCCCAATAATTTCAGAAAAACTAACAAGATTGTTGCAAAATATAGGCCAGCTACTCAATGGCACAGAAGTCAAAATAATAATAATAATAATAATAATAATAATAATAATAATAATAATAATAATAACAACAACAACAACATGCCCTCAGATTCAGAGCAAAGAAACAGCTTAATGTAAGCTCACCTAGCAGGAGACTTGAGACAATGTTCTCAAAATAGTCTGCTTGGGATGGGAAGTCAGATGAATAGCAAAGCCACTGAATCATATTCTGAACAAATGCCATCTCATTTCCATTTTCATTCAAAGGAGTTATCAGATGCTGAGGACTACAACTTCCAGAATGCAATGGAAGAATACCTGAATAGGAAGTCGCTCTCTCTCTCTCTCCCCCCCCACTCCCTCTCTCATGCGTGTGCACACGCAGCAGCTATCATTCTCACCTCATAGTGAGATTATTTGGTACATTGTGAATCTTGGTTTTCTCTTGTACCAACTCTCTGGGACTTGCCTAACTCTTTTCTTGAGGTCCCTCATTTGGCACCTTGGACTCCTGGCAAGATTTCTGGCCTCAGCTACTCTGCTTTAGTCCCAGCTTGTTTGGATGGGCACTTGTCCATGAGGGGTTGGCAAATTTTTAGGGAGGAGAGGGCTAGGCCAATATGTCACTTTCTCACACTAAGTTTCTTGTTTCTCCTTGAGAAAAGTGAGATATTGCTATAGTAAACCCAAATTCAAATTAAGATTTTTATCCATAATAACATGAGGGTGGCTCCTTTTCTCATCATGCTTTAAGGCCTGCCACACATTTCGTACTAAGAAGGAATGCTCCCCACTTGTGTGATGACACCTGCCTAGTCCTGTTCTCAGGGACACAGGTGAACCTCTAGAAGTTCCCTTGGTGCAGTGTTGATGTTCTGGCTGTGACTGACCTTACCTTCTGTCTGCTCAGTTGAGAGGGTGTGGGCCTGAAGGGCTCTAATCCATGCAGCCATCTGCTTTCCCTTACCTCCTGTTTTATCACTGCCATAGAAATATAAACATGCATGTGTTACAAAGTCAACAATCTGGGTTATAATCATAGCTTTATGCAATCTATGTCTTTTAAAGCACTCGTGAAAAAAAAAACAGCTGCACATTTATGTGATGTTATGTGTATCATGTGTTTCTGTCACACTTCATTTTTCTGTGGATTAGATCACCATCTTGTTGCTGTCAGTTCCCTTTTCACTTGAAGAACTTCCATTAGTATTTCGTGAAAGGTTGTACCTTAGTTCCAGCTCTGAGAGCAAACACCGCACACTGGATGACATGGGAGCAATAAGCATTGATTTCTCACTGCCTTGGCTGCTGGAAGCCTGAGGTCAGGTTGCTGACATGATCAGGTTCTGGTGAGAGACTTGTTCTGGATTCCTGACTTCTTGTTTCCTCCCTTGAAAAGAAGATAGAGAAGCTTTCAAGGATATGCGCTTATAAGGATAATAAATTCCTCATGACCAAATAAATGCCCCCCTCCTGATGTGGCACCATCACCTTGGGGATTAGGATTTCAATATAATAATTGGGGAGGGGGACACACATATTCAGATCATACCAGGAGATTCTCCCAGGAGGAAGCTGTCTCTGAGGATAAAGTTATTTGTCTCTACTGTAGACAGGGTTGAAAATAGTAACTCTTAAGCCATTTCCTCCATCACCCCCAATTTCCATTCTCAGTTAATCCTACAAGGCCATCATCTAGCTGTTCTGCCTTTCAAGTGCTTTCCAATCAGCTATAGTGTGGACCACCTATGCACTCCCTAGTCTCCATTTTCACCACCATTCATCTCTCTCTTTAAAAATCTAGATTTTCTTGTCAACATTTTTCTTATTGGGCTTCCAATGGGCCCAGCCCCCAACCTTTCCGTAGTGTCTGACACAAAACTGATGAGGGTCTTTCTTTTGTGAATTTGGAGGCTTTATAGGCCATGTCAATATTTCCCGCTTCATACCTACAAGTTTAGCATGTGACGCTGCCCCATCCCTTCCTACCCTGTCTCCCTAGGGGTGCTTCTGGACACTTGGCGACAAAGCCTGTGTTTCTTTTGCCTGCTAGAAGGCTGTTTTCTCTATTCAGCTTCCCAGGTTCAGGTCCTGGCTAATGCAAATATATCCCCACCTCTCCCTGGTACACAGTTTACCTCATGTTTTATAGGTAGAGGTCATGGAGTTTTAGTTTTGCTGTCTAGTCTCTCTAAATATGTTTGTGGGGTATACCAGGAGATTCTCTGATAGTTATGTGGCCCTCAAATCTTAATGCTTATCTTCCTATTTTTATCTGCATGATCACATATACAGACAAGTACAGATTTATCTTTTCTAGTATAATATTTTTGCTTCATGTCGTGTTATATTTGCAATAACTCCCTCAACAATGCTGAAACATCATGGTGATGTTGCCCTCTCTCCCCCATTTTCATGATATCTCTGAGGATTACCTTAAGTTTTCAAGTTAGGAACAACTACTTTGAAGTAAATACTCTTCTGTGTACTAGACAAATGTTATTTATTTTTAGTTATGATTTTTGAATTTTATTTATTAAATATTAATTTAGAATCTCCATCACTATTTTGTGAGACCCATTCTGCATTTTCTTTTCCTGTCTGTTAATTATATTTGATATCAGAGTTAAGTTTGCTTGGTAAATACATGTGATATTTTTTCACTATTTTATATATTCTAGAAGTTTTTAGGGTGAAAAAGACATGAATACCTTTGATATCTTTAGCTCTTTGTGTGGTTAATATCACTTTGGAAGCAAGAGATTTTTTTTCTGAGAATCCCATGTTAGCTTTGGTTATTTCTTTTAATGCTTGGGAGATCTTCTAATTGCACACTGCAGAACTATTCAGAGTACTATTAGCACTCCTTACAAGAAGTGCTTGATTCTTTAGCACATATAAAACTGAAACAATACAGAGAAGATTAGCATGGGTTCTGCAAAAGAATGATGTGCAAATTCATGAAGCATTCCATACTTAAGAGAAAAAATTATAAGGAAATACAGACATTATTTCTATATACGCAGGGCACTTTGGACTATTAATAATAACCCTGCAAGGGCTTCTCATGTTACAGAGGCAAAAACAGACTCAGAGACTCTTACTGACCTGGCCTAGTTCAGGATAATAGAAGAAAGAGCTAATGCTTAAATTTGAGTCTTTGAGTACAAATCTTGTGTTCTCATTTTCTTGCATCAAGTTCAGTCTGGTGACTAGTGTTTATATTAATTATTATTTCTCCCAAGTTGTTAAAGGAAATAGCTCAAAGAACAGTACATTCTTGACTCACGGTGAAGTTTCCTCTCCTCCTCTCTCATCCATGCAGAATGTTCCTGATGTTGCCACTGCAAGCACAGTTCACAGTAGCCACAGCCAGATGGGTTCCCGTGTGAACGGCCTGCTTCTGTTTGGGTCGGCTGGACAAAGCCCTCTGAGCTTTTGTTGTGTCTGAGACTTCAAAACCAGGTGGCCCATTTCCCAGATATGCTGTTGGCAATTCCCAGTATTTTCCCCTAAAGTCAGAAGTTCTGCTAGAGTTTTTTCTGGATTTCTGCTCACTGGAATTTTTCACATTATTCTAGCTTTTACTTGCCATAGAAAACCTCTGTGGTTAAATAGTTTCTCACAACTCTCCCAGCTGCTGGTAGCTGGGACTCAACCTGGCAGGGACGAGTCTTCTAGCTCATCACTACCGGTCATAAGTCTAGGTCCTGTGGATAGGCAGAGCTTTGTCGATTACAATAGGATGAATGCATGTCCATATGTCAGGAGAGGCTCCAGTGAAGGAATCCTTTTGGGGGGGAGGGGACTGTTTTCCTACCTTTTCCTCCATGATGTCCAATTCTAATACTCCAGATTATTGAAACAAGAATATTCCTAGGAATACTGGAGACCTTCACAATGTCTTCTGCAAATACCTGAATAGGAGAGATCGATTTGGACACACAGTCACTAATTTAAAATTAATAATACTTGACATTTCTTTGCTTTTCTTTTTTCAAGATATTAGGTATATCTAATATGATAATGCTGCACATACTTAGTGCATGCATTTTGAAAGGCTTGGACATATGTGCATACGCTTGATACCATCATCACAAAGTAGAAAACATCCAGCACCTCCATGAGATTCCATGGTTCCCTCGCTTTCTTGTGAGTGATAAGAACACTTATCATGGGCTCTATCCTCTTAACACACTTTAAGAGCACATATTGTTAACTCTAGGCACTATGTTGTATAGCAGATCTTTAGAATGTATTCATCCTGTATAACTTTAATCATATTAAAAAACTCCCCCCTCATTCATCAATCCACTTTTCCTCATACAAGTGGAATCAAGTGGTATTATTTGTCCTTCTGTGACTGGCTTGCTTCATTTAGGCCAATGTCCTCCAGGTCTCCCCATGGTATTCTAAATGACATGGTGTCTTTTTCTTTAATTTTGAGTACTATTCCATTATAAGATATATTTAATCATATTTTCTTTTTCCTTTTGTCTGCCAATCAATGCACATTTGTTTGTTTTCAATTCTTGGTTGGTTATCCTAAATAACACTGCAGTGAATATGGAGTGCAATCATCTCTTTGAGAGCCTGTTTTCAATTCTTTTGAATAAATACCCAGTAGTAGCCATTGCTGGTAGTTTAAAGAATATGAAACTAGAAATGCCATGATCTGGGGTGCCACATCAGTTTTGAGCCCTGGTTTATTTACAAGAGAATTGTGCATGACCCCCTACAGATTTTAATTAGATTTTAATTGGTGGGTTTTTAAAAAATCTATCTCATGAAGTGCTTGTTAAAAAGTCACTGAAATTGGGTCTCCTTGGTGGTGCAATGGGTTGGGTCTCAGCACTGCAGCACGAGTTCGATCCTAGGTCAGGGAGATTTCCACGTGGCGCAGCAGACCTCTCCTGTCTTGCCTGCTGTTCCCCTCAGCAGTGTATTTCAGTCAATCTGCTTGTTCTGCTCCCCACTCTGTCTCTGGTGAATCCTCTCGCCACCTCACACCTCTGGCCTACACCCTGGTTCTTGTATGCATAAATAAATTAATCTTTAAAAAAATCACTGAAATTAAACCCATAACAACCTTTAGTGATAGCAACTCTGGTACAAAGGCTGCACCAGAGAAGACAGCAGTAGTACTGGATGTTTTTGGGGTTCTGATACTCAGATTGCTACCTGGCATCATATTGACATTAATATTCCGAGGAGGATGGTCAAATCTCTCTGGACTGGTTCAAGAGAAGTCCCCTTCTGATGGCTCTCTAATCCAATCAGGCTGGTGTCCTTACAAGAAAAGTTGAACACCCAGAGGGATATCAGAATTTGGCAGACACAGAGGGAAGACCATACAAGGGCACAATACGAAGGTTGCACCTGCAAATCAGGATCTTACAAGAAACCAAACCTGCTGACATCTTGGCCTCGATGGCCAGTGCCCTGCACTTGGAGCTGTGCACACTCCCTCTTTCCAGGGTCCCCATCTTCATAGAGGGTCAGACAGGTGGAGGCGTGGCTTCAGTGAGCAGCTCCACATCATAAAAATTTGCAGATCATTCACACTTGGGATTTGAGCCAACATCTTTGAGAGGTAAAAAATTATCAAGTTTACTAATCAAACAAAAAACACCAGTGAAACATTTAGTGATGTTCTACAACTCATAATATTTTTGTTTCTTTCTTAGGAAGTTCCTGTAATTCTTAAATATTTCAAGGACTTAATGGTTCATTTCTTGTTCTTTTGTTAGTTGTGTCCTGGATATGGTGGAGTGTAAACTCAATTGCGCACTTCAGTTCATTGCTGTGTGAACAAAGACAGCACTGCTTATAGGAAAGCTTCAGCTTGAGAATTTCAAGGATAATCTTGAAGGGTTATGAAGAAATTTAATCTTGAAGGAATTTATTAAGACAGAGTTCCACGGACTGGGAGACCAGGGGTTCTTTCCTTTCACCTGGGTCATTTACAGATTTAATTGGTTTTGGTTATGTCTAGTAAGAACGATTATGTTTGATGGAAATTTGTGTGTTTTATAGACAGCTTAGGAAAAAAATAAAACATTTTAATGCACCTATTTAAAGTTGTTATTGCTTTTTCATATAATTTTTCCCTAGTTTCATTTATTCTATGTTGAAAGTTAAAGGATAAAATTATTTTGTTTCAAAGTGAGTCTTAATGTTAAAAAAATCACTGGTTATTTATTCTATTTCTTAACTTTTCCCCCTTTTTTGAAAACACTTATTATTATTTTTATTTTATATATATTCTACATCATTTATCATTTTTAAAAAAGATTTATTTATTTATACATACAAGAGCTGGGGTGTAGGCCAAAGATGTGAGGAGGTGAGAGGATTCACCAGAGACAGAGTGGGGAGCAGAACAGGTGGGCTGACTGAAATACATTGCTGAGGGGAGCAGCAGGCAAAACAGGAGAGGTCTGCTGTGCCATGTGGTTAACTCTTCGGTCTGGGATCAAATTCATGCTATAGTGGCTGCTGATAGTTGCATAGTGCTGAGATTTACCCCCTTGCCCCACCAGAGAGGCCCCATCATTCATCATTTTTGTACAGTGCACGCTTTCTCCTCTTAGGTGCAGTCCCTGTAAAATTCCCACCACCCAGTCACCGTGCACCATCTCCATAGTCCCTTGTGCTCTTCCCTCCCCTGTTTTGATCCCTCTCCCTCCCCCTCCTCTGCTGAGTGGCTCTGATTTAGAGTTGCCTATTGATTTTGTTTTTTAATTTATTATAATTATTTTTTCCTGGTATTTATTCTATACTGTCATGACATTCTCTAGATGAAAACGGATCTTATGTTCTGCCGGGAGCAAGAGGAACGCAGGCTTTCAGGCCTGCCTTCATGGGATTGGTCGCTGGTAATAAAGACAAAACCACTCTCCTCTTAGCTTGTTTTGAAATGCGAGTAACAGAAGAGTTAAATGATAGGGTCCCTTGGGACCCCTGTCTTCTCATTCCACAGCAGAAGGTGACAGTCTTAACATGACAGCTAAAAGATAGCAACTTGGAGTCAAAAAACAATCCAAGATACAAAAATGAACACTAGTGGAAGATTATGCCTTGAAATGCTCAAGAAAAAGTGGTACTGGACAATTGTGTTGAATTCTGTACAGAAGTTTAACAAGTCTAGAAAATTTAGAATTATTGAAGTCATTCTTTTTTTTTTTTTTAATTTATACAAGCTGGGATACAGGCCAGAGGCGTGGGGCAGCGAGAGGGTTCACCAGAGACAGAGTGGGGAGCAGAACAGACAGATCAGAAATACACTGCTGAGGGGAGCAGCGGGCGAGGCAGGAGAGGTCTGCCGCACCATGCGGGACTCTCCCTGGCAGTGCGTTGAACTCGCATCGCGCGCTGCCCACAGCTCCACAGCGCAGCAGCACTCAACCGCTGCGCCACCAGGGAGGCCCGAAGTCATTCTTGACTTTGGCAAGAGCACTTCCTGTAAGACTGTGGACACAAAATTAGATTGGAAATTTTAAAATGATGCACAACTTGCAGCACTGTGATAGAATAGAGTGTGGAAAGCACAGTACAGACTATCTAAAATACTGGTTAAAAAAAACACTAAAATATTTTGTTTGCTAGATATGCCTGAAGAGGTGGAAAAGTAAAGCAAATCCTCAGAAGTTCAAAAGCACCAAGAAAAAAGGAATTTATAGAGGTGAGATGTGAGCATCTTTGAGGGGGAAGGTTAGTGAAAAGTACATCATGGATTGGCATAAATTGCCCATGTGGGTGGAAGAGGATTGGGCTGACTGAGTCTAGAATTAACCAATGGGAAAACAGAGGGAATAGGCCACATCCCCCCCACCAGGCAAAAATTTCAGTAGTAAAATTCTAAAATTACCCACCTTTCAGAGGAAGACCTTGTGGATACAGACTTGATTTGGTCTTGGACCTTCAGTTTAGTAGGGAAAAATGCCACGACGAACTTCCGGCTAAAGCTATGTCAGCATATGTTTGGAACAGCATTTATATTCTCTGGGTTTCCCCAAAACATAAACAAAAGTTCAATTTATTATTGTCTTGTGCTACTGGTGCCCATACTTAAAAGCAAATCCTCTTTAAAAGGCATCACTTTAGGGCCTCCCTGGTGGCGCAGCGGATGAGCGCTGCGCTGTGGAGCTGTCGGCAGTGGGGACGCAAGTTCGACACTCAGCCGGGGAGAATCCCACACGGCGCGGCAGACCTCTCCTGCCTCACCCGCTGCTCCCCTCAGCAGTGTATTTCTGATCTGCCTGTTCTGCTCCCCGCTCTGTCTCTGGTGAACCCTCTCGCCGCCCTGTGCCTCTGGCCTGTACCCCAGTTGTATACATAAATAAAATTCTTTAAAAAAATAAAAAATAAAAAAATAAATAAAAGGCATCACTTTAGACTCAGGACTCAGAAAACATTTACACATAGCATTCTAAGGATTATGGCCTGGCAGTAACAATGCAGTAGTTCCCCATGAACTACAGTCATGTTTTCCTTGGTTACAGTTATCTTGCTTCATAAATATTTCATACAGTAAGATGTTTTGAAAGAATGAGAAAGAGAACATTTACATAGTTTTATTGTAGTATTAATATATTATCATAATCATTCATTGTATTATTAGTAGTTGTTTCCTTACTGTCTAATTAATAAATTAAATTTTGTTTTTTGTTATAGATATGTTTGTAAAGGAAAAGCATTAGATATAGGCTTCACTACTGTGGGAATTTTCAAGCATACACGGGGGTCTTGGGTTATATTCTAATAGATAAGGGGCATCTACTCAATCAAAAACACAAGAATAAATCATTATGAACAAAAGTCAACAGAAAGTTTAAACCATAATATCATACCAACAGAACATTAGTTTTTGTAATTGATATAGAAATTAGAATAAGTATATGTTAAATATCAATAAATAATATCAAAAGCATGAAGACAATTAAAAACAGACATGACAAGGCAGATTAAAATAAGACCAATATAGCATGTTTAGAAATTAATTAGTCAAACACTGAAATATGCAATGAAATACAGGCTTTTGACAGTAGATTTATACATGCAGATAAAGGTATGTGAATAACTGGAAAATAGATTTGAAGAGGATAGCACAGAGAGACACAAACATGGAAAATATGAGAGATGGGCTGAAAGAAGTAGGGAAACATGAGATAAGCTCTAACATATATTTAATTAGTTATAGAGAGTAAAGAGAAAATGGAGAGAAAAAATTTTCAATGAGATGATGTCTAACTATAACTCCAGGTGAATACAAAATAGGAATTCTCATATTCAGAAACCTTAAAGAATCTTAAGAAGGATTAAAACAAAAAATCAATACTATTTTAAGGTGTAGGAATAGACAAATCAATAGAAGAAAATAAAACACAGAAAAAGAACCAAGCATATGTGGAAATTGTACATGAAACTTACTTTGCAGATTGCCTGTGATATTCAATAATTAATACATCTTGGAAATCAGCTATCATAAGAGAAAAGGAAATTGCATCAAAACTGTTACCATGCAAAGGGTATAAAACTGTTGCCAGATTAGAATCTCTCTAACCAGTTCTGGCTCTGGTTACCCACCACCACAAATGAAATAAAAAAAAAGGTACCTTTTTTGCAGTGAAAAAAAAAAAAAAAGAAAGCAATTTATTCTAAACAACAAGGTAGAGGGGAAGGAGAACTGGAGTAGGGGAGAGGGAGAGAGAGATGGGCCTCTACCAACTGATGGTCCAGGTGGAATTGCTGCCCCAGGAGCTGGGAGGCCAGGGCAGAGGCCTGCCACTTCTTAACAGGCTGGGTGGGAGGTTCCTTCCCAGGGCTGGTTGCCCCTCACAGTAGCTCCAATAAGGCTCGCTCTCTTTCAAAGGCTCACCAATGGCATTCAGCTCTGGCCTCAACTCAGTGTGCATGGGCCAAGGGACCACGCAGGCATCATTCACTCCTGCCTGGGTGGTATCTGAACATCAGCAGATGGAATTTGGCCCCTTGTTTGAACCAGGCTATGCCAATAATTTCCCCACTTTCAATTTTTGTCACCACTTCTGCAGTGATGAAAGTCAGATGTGGGTGTGGAGTATGGCCTCAGAAGACCATTTTGAGTGATTTTGGATTCCCTCTGGTGTTTGGAAAGAAGGGGCAAGATGTTCACATCAAGGCTTGATTTAGCTGCACATTTCAGGGAGAAGAGAATCCAAGACAGAGAGGCTAGTGCAAAGCCTGATTTTGGAATTCAAATGTGTTCTAAGACTGCTGGAGTGACCATATTACCAAGATCTGTTTGGGGCCAGAGCTCAGCGTGGCCGTGAGTCACTACCCTTGCTACTGGCACCCTGTTACAGTGGCAGGAAATATGGGGTGCCCAATCCCACAGAAGTCTTCAAGTCAGCAGTTCCACATTTTGTCTTTGGATCAGATCAGAGTCATCTGAAACACCAGAGGGTACTCAGAGCACCCACTGTGGTCCTGAGACCTGGACCCTCACCTGACCTTGTCCCTCCATGCAGCACAAACACGGGACTCCACCAGTGTCCCATGCTCCGCGCTCACAGTTTCATTCCTTTGCAGGAACCCCTCCGTCTGGGGCCGCAGTGTTGGGAGCAGCACAGGATGAGAGAGATGACTCAGAGGCCATGTGGAGCAATGAGAAGCCTAGAGGGGTTACACAGTGTTGTAATGTGCAGGCCCCCTCCAAAGACAGTCTCATATTTATTAGCATCAAGTACAAAGGTGGGGCAAGTACATAGGGAGTGTACACGTGTGGCAGAAGCAGTTATTGGGGATGTGATCTAGGGTGAAGTGAACTGGGGGGCTCCATTGTTCCTAGTAGTCAAAGCATATTATCCCTGCTCTGATACCTGCCTGCTGTGTTCTGCAGATACTGGTTTCCCAGCATGTCTCTCCTACTAGGACTTTTGCTCTTGGTGAGAGGCCCCCTGCCTGACCCTACACCTAGTTGACAAGCAGAAACTCTGGGCACCAAGACAATATCCCCGAGAATAAGGCGGCTAGGGATGCCACATATGCTTATCCGTAACATCTGCTCAGAGTCTCAAAAGAGTATGATGTCTCTTTCTTGGTAATTCTCACCCCACCCCAAAATTCAGTAAATGTCAAAATTTTGAAATAATCCAAACTAAGGAGCTAGTAATAGCATAAATTAACAGGAATAACATTTCAGAGGAATAGCAACGCAAATTGATAAGCAAGCTTTTTGAAAACCAATTTTAATAACAGTTCTTCTATACGATAATACTTCCCATTATGTTCAGAAATAATATTAAATGGGTCAAATCCATCTAGTGTAAAGGGATAAATTCTATTAGGTGTCTGTCTCAGTAACTCTTCTAAGGTTGTCATTGAACTTCTTTCCATCAATCAACAAAAGAAAAGATTAGCATTTTTCTAATTCACATTTCTATGTTGCTTTATCACAAACAATAAATTAAAAAGAATTTCTTCTTTTTGAACAGACTCAGTCAAAACAATGGTGACAGGTCTGGACCTTTCTCATTTTCTTATATTATCTTATTAAAAAAAATTCCAACCCCCAATTCAATTCAATTCCATGACTGGAATTTTCCCATTTCCCATTTCACTCAATGTTCAAAGTTTTAAGCAAATTTATTCTAGGCTTAAAAAGCTTTTAACATCATAAGTGAAAACATTATGTCCAATGTTACAGTTTTAAGACCATACATCTTTTCAAACCAAATTAGTGCTCATAAAGCATCTAGACCAACTGCATTCTTAAGATTTGGGCATTAGGATTATACTTTGGATGCCAAAACAATTAAGCATGAAGAGAAACACAGTGACATACAATATATAGACACGGCTATTTCTTCCAGTTGTTTTTCTTTCATAAAAAAGTAAAAAATCTAAATCAGAAGGACAAAACCAAAATAAAAATCAAGTTCTCACAAAATCAAAATCAAGTTCCCCAAATAGGAAAGGCCAACAGAAAAGATCTGAACATGCACATCAGACTCAGAAAAGCCTTGGGAACCTCAAGAAGATGAAATCTGCCCAAAGGTCCAGATGTTGCTGGTGAACTTGAATGAGACCACACTGTGGCCTGGCTCCCAAAGCCTGCACAGGCTCAGTGCTGACAGTTCAATCTAAGATCTCTTATGGAAATTTCCAACAAAGCCAACAAAAATGCTACTTGTTAATTCTGCCATGTGAGTTTATGAAAAAAAAATCAAATTAATTGAAATTGGATTTAATTTACAAAATCATTTTGTTGTACTATTTAATATAATTGGAATGAAAGAGAGAAGGCCAAACCTGCCTGCTCTAAATGGGTTCTGCCATGCACTGCATCAAGTCAATATATACTCTGCCGCTTAAGACCTTCAGTAGAAAACAACTTTAAAACAACTAGTGTGCAATGCAGAGAAGAGAAGGAAGAGAATAAATAAAATAGTTTCCCCATGAAACACACAAAGTTACCCATGCCCTAGTGAGTAAATGCCCAGTCAAACAGAGTTGGCCCAAAGCAGGGCCACTGAGACCCCCAAACCTGCCACAAGTCTAAGGCACCTTCTGGTGCCTTAGGAAAGGGCTAGAAGGGACCAGGCAAGTCTGGGATGAAAGGCACAAAATCAAAATACAAGTCAAAATAAAGGCTGCCATTGTCAGCTTCCCCAGGGGTCTCTCACCCACCTCTCTGTCTCTTTCATGTGTTTCTGTCCATGTCACCCAAGTGCTTGGTACCAGTCCAAGGCCAAGAAGCAAGTGCAGCTTCTTCACTTGTTTCTCTGCTCCATGTGCCTCCTCCAGGTCTTCTTGGTCTCCATCTCTCTCCACTTTTTCTCAGCCAGGTCTTTTTTTATTCTCCCCATCCTTCTCTCAGTCTTTCCTAGCTTCACCTCCCTATCTAGCTCCATCGTTCCTCAGGGTGGGGTGGGGATCCTGAAAACTCCCCTTTCCCTGGGGATTACCCTAATTACAGAAACACTTTATAAAGATATTTCTTTTCTTTACTCTTCTGAGTTTTTCTGATACTCTACTATTTGTTTGACAAAACATTCCAGTTTTTTTTTTTTTTTTTTTGGTTGTTGTTTGTTTGTTTTGGCTTGGAATGATCACTAAAGTAGAAATGGAAGACTGTCACCATTGATTATCCAAGGGCAATGCCTAATGACTGATTTTTATTTCATTTGAATCCACTGGAACCCGGAAAAGACTCTTCTGAGGTTGTGCCTCCCAAAACTTCATCACCAGGGAAATGGTGACAAAAATGTAAAGCAGGGATTTGTTACAGATTCATCTCCATGAAAGGGGGAGGAGCATCACAGTGCAGTGAATGGGCACCATTTTCATTGGTCCCACTTATATGCAGTAGCCTCGCACTAGAATTCCCAAGATGTCCTGTGAATGGGGAAGGGGGCACCTGGGTAGGAGAAAGGTGACTATATAAATTGAGGTGGAACAAAGGAAAGGGGGAGACAAGTGGAAGAGAGATAGTAAAAAGATACTTGAGAAGAGATCTGTGGGTGAAAGTCATGTTGGGAGGCTGCTCTTGGTCCTTGGCAGAGACAATGGCTGCCATTCTCTTGACATCATGGTGGATAATTGGTACATTTTTAATTTCAGGTCTCTCCTTTTGTCCCAGATTTCTGAGACCTGCCCAACGTATTTCTTATAGCTCACCACAGAAAGGCATTCTTAGACTTGTGGGAAGTTTGGGGGTCTTGTCTGTCTTGCTTTATGCTGAGTTTGTTTAGCTGGGCATGTGCCCATGAGGGAATGGTTGATTTTTAGAGTTTTATTTGGAATCTAATATTTGAAATATCTTCTCTATTCTTTTCTTCTTTTTCCTCCTCCTCTTCTTTTTATCCTTCTCTTCTTCTCCTCCTTCCCTCCCTCTCTCTCTCTTGCTCTGTCTCCACACCAATTAAAGATCTTTCACACTAAGTGTATGCTTTCTTTCCCTTGGTGCCTTTTGATGACCAAATACTTTAAGAGCATGTACCCCATAATAATTTGGCATTTCTGGGTACCTTTCAATTGCACAATTATACTATCTTATATCATTAATGATGATATTAACAATAGTATTAAATATACCTTAAGTGCAGGTCAAGTTTCCATACTTGTTCTCTATTATCGAAAATATACCTATGTGTAAAAGTTTCACAATAGTCTTTGCTAGTGTTGGGATGCAAGGAAAATCATCTTTTTTACTAGAAAATAGTAAAAAAAAAAGGCATCAGGAAGATTGATAAGGTAAAAATGTCATAGAAGTTTGATGATAGTGATGCTGATTTTTAGAGTCAACAGAGAGCGGGGTTCTTGGGTTCACTCTGGGAAGGTTTCACAAAAGCTCCCTTTTCAGTGGTATGTGGTGAGTTTCCCCAAGACTCAGAGATGTTGAATGTATTTAAAGAACAGATTTATAAGGAAAGCAAGAAATAGAGAGCACTCACATAAATACAAGCGGGCAGGAAGAGCTGCCCCAAAAGGGACAGGCTCGCTAAGAGAGGCCTGCAGAGTTGCAGGCAGGCAGTCTTAAGAAGAGCTGCCCTGCTGAGGGAGGTCACTGAATAGAAGTCCCGGCATGGTACAGGTCCTGGGTAGGCAGAAAGGCTGCTGCTCTGCAGAGGGATAGAGATTTGGTGGAAAGAAGCACCTGCATAGTCACAGGTGGGCAGAAGGAGTGCTGCCCCGAGCCAGTACAGAAATCACACTTATATAGTTTTCTCTTTGGGAGGGGCTCACACCTTCAGGAGTGGCTTATTTGCTGCTTATCAAATGACATCTGTATCAGGATTAGAAAGGGGCCAGAGATCCTCTTGACACTCCTTACACTATCTATAGCCTCTTACACCTGTCTAAAGTGATTATGTTAATCACTTCCAACCCCCATCTCCTGTGATCCTGTCTCCTCCATAAATAGTGTAACAAGGAATCTAACAAAAAGGGGAGGTTTCAGTTTTCCTGCCCCAACTGATGAGGGGCAGAGCTGAGCAGCCAGGGGGAAATATAGAACACTTACAGAGATACAAGAGGAGAATGATACAAGAGGAGACTAATGGAGTAGAGAGATATGTGAAGAAGGGCCTGCTTGCTTTTTGGCTTTGGACTCATTCCAGGCATTTGGGCAGCTTGGAGGAGATCGATGAAGTCAAAACACCTGGAAGAGACATAGGTGAAACACCTGTGGGAGGCTGACCATGGCAGCCATTACTTTGATTTGTACTTAGATTTTGCTATTCTCATCTCAGATTTGCCTGGGCCATTTTTGCTCATTCCTTATGGTTTTTCACCAGAAGGTGTCCCAATATTGTGGCAACCTTTTGAATCTCAGCAGCCTTGCTTGGGTCTGACCTTGTTTGGTTGGGCATTTACCCATGAAAGAATGGTTAACTTTGAATTTTTCATTAGGATACTATGTTCTTCTCTTCTTCCCTCTATAGACACAAAATTCTACTAAATTTATTTTCCATTAAAGATCTATACAGTAAAAGTATCCATTACCTATATGGGGTAGATGGCAAAATCCATTTAGAGCATGCAAGTTTGGGGGGTCCTAGGGTGCCCCTCAGTCTGCCACTAACATCCTGTATACATGGAAGAGACCCAGCATGACTGAGTAATTTGCCCACATGAATACAGATATCATTTAAAATAGATTGGATAGGACAAAGTAGGTTGGAGGAGGAAAGGGGAAGTCTTAGAGAGCTTCCTGTGAAAAACAAAGGTACTTCTGCTATCTCCATTGAGAAGAGATAAGGGCATTAGGGTTTCCTGTAATAAACTCTTACAGAGGGAAGTTTAGATATAAACATCAATAACAACTCCCATTCAGCCTCAGAATCCCTCCTATGATAGAAACCTCTTCCCTTGGAGGGAATTTCTCTGCTTCTGAGCCTTACATTTAAATCTACTTGGAGCCTCAAGCTCAAAAGTGAGCTATATCGTTATTAAGCAGGAAGGTCAGATGATGATGGGGTTCTCTCTTGAATTGCATAAGCACTGAATTTTATGAACATTTATGTGCTTTTTCTTTCAGGGTCAGAGAATGATACTGCTAGTGTACACTGCCAGAAATAAAAAAAAAAAAAGAGGGTTGTCCCAGTTTTTGAGACCTCACCCATGTGCTGAGTAATTTGGGTAAGATTCAGAAACATTCAGAGAGAAATAAAAATAATATTGAATTACAAGGGGAGCTGGAATATGGAGGGGAGGGAGGGAGAAGGGAGAAGGGGAAAGGGAGAGAGAGAAAAAGAGAGAGAGAGAAGAATAAGGAGAAAGAGTGAGAAGGAGGATGAGGAAACAGGAGGAAGAAAAGGGGAAGAGGAAATGGAAGCAGAAACAGAAACAGAAACAGAAATAGAAACAGAAACAGAAACAGAAGGAAAAGAAAGAGGAGGAGGAGGAGGAAAGGGAAGAGGAGGATGAGGGAAGAAGACTAGATGGCTAGCAATTACACTGGTCAACAAATTTTTACAAAAGTCATGTTACTGAAATAAAATTAGTCAATTCCTATCAATTTGGCGTGCTCAACACGAATATGACAGTCAAATTCTAATTTTTGCTCTAGTTTTTTTTTTTGTAATCTGCAATAAATGGATGTTTACATCACGAAATGCATGCCAATAGTAATAGGCCTACAGTTAATACCTGTAAAAAATCAAGTCACAGACTACTTCTTAGATTTCTTCACTTGTCTCTTGTACAGCTGTTCAGGAGCGTCTCTGGGGAGTGTCTAGCAGTAGTCAGCCAGCATTGTAGTGGGCCATTTTCCCTGGTATCTTTGTTCTATTGATGTGATATCTTGATGAAAATGTTCGCCGTGTTCATCACTAACCATACCACAGTTTTCAGGGAAGAAATCCAGATGGGAATGAAGGAAGTGGATCTTTAGAGACATATTGCAGCCAAGTTTCCGACACCTCATCAGCATGTCTTCTACTAGTTCCTTGTAGTTTTCTGCCCTAACATTCCCAAGAGAGTTCGTAGACACTAGGCAAAAAGCATTCCATGCTTGTTTCGCATCACCCTGCAGCAAGTTGTTGAATCGGTCATCTTTGAAAAGCTCTTGAATCTGAGGAACCACCAAAACTCCCTCCTTAATCTTTGCTTCATTGAGTCGAGGAAATTTTTCATGCAGGTATGGGAAAGCTGGCGAGGTCCGGTCCATGGTTTTCACGAAATTCTTCATCAAATCTAGTTTGTCTGCCTTGTTCTTGGATAAGTCCAAATCATGAACTAGGTCATTTAGTTCTTCCTGTGTTAATCTGTGTGGGGTTGATGCTGCACCACAGTGAAAATCTGGATCACTGCATGCTGATGGGACAGGAGAAGAACAGGTCAGCTCACCCTTGTCCTCATCAGATGAATCAAGAGAATATTCTGCTGGAGGTTCTGGAATAGGAAGTCCCTCACCATGTGGAACTGGTCTCAATGCAGACGGAATGTTTGGGTAGACTATCCTCAACTTCTTGTGCTTTGTTATTCCTCCATAAAGTGGACAGCCCAAGCAGAAGTAACAGTCATTTATGTGGTTGCTTGGCTCTCTCCACACCATGGGGACTGCAAACAGCATTGATTTTTTTTTATTGTTATTTTTATTTATGTCTTTTACATTACTGTGTATTCCCTGTAGGTTTCCCACCACCAATTCACCCATGAACCATCACCACAGTCTTTTGCCATTTAACCAATGTGAAGGCTGTGTTGTACGTGGAGCACAGCATATATGTGGGGCCCAAGGCTTGTCTTGGTCACCAACCTTGCATCCCAAGTAAAGGTGATGAGCCTTCTTCACTTGAGAAGTGATACTTTTCTTCTGGTTGGCAAATGTCACTTCCCCACAAATACAGCAGAAACTGTCCACGCAATTAAAGCACTTTTGAGGCATGACTGTTCTGGATTGTGCCTAAATGGATAAAATAATAACAATTCTATGGAATAGTAGCTCAAACTGTTTCGCATAAAGTCTGAAATACTTTCCAACAGGGTTTTCTATAGTGCACTGCTGATGTCAGCTTACTTCAGCAGCCACCTGGCAGTAGTATTGCATTGCATCAGAAAATGATGCAATCAACTCTGTGCATGATGGTATTATGCAATGTGATGCAATATTACATCAATCTAGGCTGATTTAGGATTTTGTTTCAGTCCTACTGGATAAATTTCCATGGTGAAACATATAAAATGAATTATATGAAATATCTTCAAAACGAGAGCTAATAAAAAGTTTTCAGGGTTATATTCATGTTTGGCACACCAAGTTGATACAGATTAGGGACTTTTGAAGTCAGTAACGATCTCAATGTTGCCCATTGTTACTAATTGGCCAGTGACTTGATACCATCTGTCTAACTGACAGTACACGGTACAAGTTGGAGCTGAAAAAACAAAAGAGAAGTGCCAGACTGTTTTTAACTGTTTTTAAAGGTCAACCTGGCACTCAGTCGTGCACCTAGTTCCCAGCAGCCCCCTACCAAGAAAGTCCCACTCATGGTATGTTGGGAGTTGTAGTCCAGGGTATCTGAGATGCAGGTGAAGTGGAAGTGGGGTGGTGGGAGATGTTGTCATTCCTATTGCTTCAGCTATTCTCCTATAACCAAGTCCCTATTTTCATCTTTTGTCACCATTTATATGATAAAAGTATGGATTCTGAGATATGGCTTCAGAACAGTATTTTTGGAGGTTTCAATGTATTCAAAGGAAATAGCAACCAGACACTAATCAGTGTGACAAAGTGCTTCATTTCTAGAAAATAGTCAATCAGTCCAAGCCAAAAGGAAAACAAAACAAAACAAAACCAAAAACAAAACAAAACTGGGAAACGTTAGTCAAACAAGTAGCAAGCAGAGTATCAGAAAATTTCAGAAAAAAATACACAGGAAAGTTTTAAAAAAATGATTCTACTACTAAAACCACTTTACACTTTCATCCCAATTCTATCAAATAATATAGCTAAATGCATTTGTTGACCAAATCTAGCTCTAATATACTTGATATGTTTTGCATAAACTCAGATGGCAGAATAACCAAGTGCATTTTTTTGGCTGTGTTGGAATTTCCCATAAGGAGTTTTAGGTTGAGCATTCAGCGTTCAGACTTTGGGAGCAAGGCTTCAGTTTTACCACATTCCACCTGGAGTTATCTTCCTCAAGTTTATCAAGTCTTTCATCTACGGAGTCTGTAAGTGGAAGCAAGTTTCCCCACCTCCCTTGCAAGTTTGTGGTAACCAATAGTCTAAGTGGCAGGCTCTCTTCTCGGTTCTGCTGAATTTTTATTCCAAGTGTACAGTCCAATTAAAGCCTCAAAATCAACCAAGCTTCCAATTTCCTAATTAAAGATCAATAAAATTTCTCATTGAAATCATGCAAAGATTTTGCCATGGAATGATTTTTATTTTTCCATAATATGATAGTATCAAGGAGAGAAGAAATGCAAACACAATTAATTCTACTCACAAAATGTCACTGAACATTGTTGCAGGTCTTCATCAGCTAAAAGAAGAATTATTATTTTTTTAGTTAAAATAAACAAAAATGTATTATTTCAAATGAAAACTTATTAAAATTATATTCATCTCCACTAGTCCATTCAGTTCTATATAGAACTCTTAAGTTCCGTCAATTAACAAGGGTCTTAATATGCTGTTGAAGTTTTCTTCTGTTAATTTCTTCAGAAACAATTCATACAAATGAAATGAAACAATTTATGCAACTTTGAAATAACTGAAATTAAAAAAATGATAATGACATAAATGACAAGGAAATTTATCCAAAATTAAAACTTATAATGTTCCATAACAACAACAATCAAAATTGACAAGCAATATTTTATCAAAATATATATACATAATTTTAGAACATCAGTATTATTATTCATGTGTAAGCCAAGGTTAAACATCTTTCCAATGACAATGCTCTATTAAGTTCTAATTTGCCGGATATATACCAAGAAAAAATGGGAAGAAAATGGGAGAAATTTCATGCAATGTCTCAGGAGCTCTACTGAGGTTCCATAAAATTTCCTCTAATCAATCAAATAAAAGACTACTATTCCCCACCCCCCTTAATTTAGTTTTCTGAGAAGTTTTGTCATAAGTATTAGGGGGAAAAAGGATTTAATTACAATCAAATCTCTAGCTAAACTAATTCAACACAATGCAGGCAGTCAAACTTGAAACTGTTATTTTGATTCCACAACTGGAATTTTTAACCTTCAAAAAATGCATTATTTTCCCAGCTCCTATTTTACCTGAAAATTAAATACTTCATGTACTCAATACCAATGACCCAAGTAGAAGAGCAAAATCCTTTACATTCAATACCATAACTTTATAGGCATATGTGTTTCAAACTGAGCCATTAAGTGTCAAATTGTGTCTCATTAACCAAAAATTATTCCAAACCATGTTTCCTGGAGGCACTGGAATCAATTCCTATTATACTTCTGAGTTCACAATTTCCATATGTTCTAACAATTTTATGTCCTCCATAGGTCAGAAAAATTAGGCACAAAGGTAAAAAAATACTTTCATACAACATAGAGACACAGTTACCTCATTTTTCATTTAGCCCATGTGGAATATCTAAATGATACTTCAGTTACTCATAGTCACAAAATATGGAGTTTTTAATTTCTTACAAAAAATAAGTAAATAAATAAACAAACCTCTTCAAAACTGCCTGATAGAAAGTTCTATTCATGTTGAAGTGGCCAGGTTGTTTGCTCACCTTAACCACACATGCACCCCCAAAAACAGTCTACAGAGAGAGAGCAAGAGTTACAGCTAGAATTTCCTGACTATGCTTTGTATAATTTTTTTTTTAAGATTTATTTATACATACAAGAACTGGGGTGTAGGACAGAGGTGTAGAGGGTGAGAGGATTCACCAGACAGATTGGGGAGCAGAATAAGCAGATTGATTGAAATATACTGTTGAGGGGAGCAGTGGGTGAAACAGGAAAGGTCTGCTCTGCCAAGTGGGTCAGCTTCTGGCTGGAGAATTGAACTCGTGCTGCAGTGACTGGCGATAGCTTGATAACTCTGTGTCTTCAACCCCTGTGCCACCAAGGATGTCCTGTTTTATGTAATGTTTGATCTGTGTTATTGTCCTATATCTAGTGCAGTGTTGGAATCATCTTACAAAGACTATTTCAAAGAGACTTAAGTGTAGCCCACTCTTAAGAGTCACTCTTATTCAAAGGAAGATGATATACAATACTTAATCCCATCACAGATGCATTTCTTGGCATATTTTTGTCTAGGTTTTCTCTGATGCATGATTCACTTTCTTAGTTTGTCCTGTAGATATGATCTCTAGGTAGTATGTAGATTTAAACTGATCAGTGAGGTGTTACTTTCTGAGTGACTTCTGAATCAAAGGCAGACCTGCTATTACTCTGAATGGAGCTGGGCAATCCAACCCAAGGAATTATTCCTTTAGCAATTGTTTGGCAACCTCCACAGCTTTTTCCATCTTAACAGTAAATGCTTCCACCCATCCCAGAAAGGTATTCATAAAGACCAAAAGTTACCTATAACTGCCATTGGACATGGGTGTTAGGTGAAATCCAATTGCCAGTATTCAAAAGTGCACTTGCTCAACAGTTAAACCTAGTAGCTTTAGGGTATGAGTCACCCAACAACTATGGGTGCTCCATCATGCCATCCCATGTAAATTTGAGCCCTTTAAATATGGTCATATGTACTTTAGTAATGCATCTTTCCCAAAGAGGAAATTTTCACATAGATGTTTCAACAATAGGTAGACTAGGACCACTAGTTGGAGTATTATATTATGTGAGTTCGTTCTCCATGTGGAGCTTGGGCCAAAGTTAGTAAATCCCCATCCACAGGCCCTTTCCACATCCTCGCCACTATGTTTGCGGGCAAATTGAAATAAGTCCATTTGAGTAATGGTTTCTAGACAATTATGGGTTAAGATTCCATTTTCAAAGCTCTCTACAATTCAAGATCACTACATTTACAGAGCTAGTGACTCACACCTGCACATTAAGATTATATAATAGAATTGTTTGATTTTCCCATTCATTTAGCATTTAACTAAAGCCCACCTTTCTGTTCTAATCATGTCAAAAATTGATGTGCTATATATACAGTGATGGGCTGAACTCTGGTAAATTACTCTGCTTCGTGCAGGAGGTTATAAAAGGCAGCTACAGCACTCAAACAGGGAGAGCGTCCCGTGGTGGCACAGTCCAGTTGTTGGCACAGGTATGTGATAGGCTCTGTTTCTGGTCCTGATAACTAGATTAGCATTCCCAGGCTAATTCCATATCTCTTACGCACAGAGTTAGAAAGACTTCCCGGGGTCTGGTTGTCTAAAGATGGTACCGAGATCAAGGTCCCCTTCATTTATTCGAAAACTTGCTGACATTATGGAGTTCAAAGCAAAGGTGTCCAGACATTTAAGGGTTTCATAGAGGGGGTTTGATATTAACCCAAAGTTGAGGATCCAAAGACTGTAAAACCTAGCTATTCCCCAAAACCCGTGTAATCACCTTTGATTTGTGTGTGTGTGGGGGGGGGGAGGGGACTTTGAGAACTGAAATAACATATTTTTTTCATGTCATGAGACTTTGCCATTTTTAATCTCAAACCCCAAGTATGTAAACTTCTTTTTGCATACTTCAGGTGTTATGACTTTTAGCCACATTTTGCTTGGTTGTTCAAAACCAGTGTGGTGTTCTCCAGACAAGATTCATAGATAAATGCCCAGCCAAATAAGGTTGACTCATAGTGGAATTCCTGAGGCCCAACAGTTTGCCTCAAGAGTAAGGCACCTTCTTGCATGGAATCATAGGTGTCAGGGAAGTCTGGGACTAAAATAGAAAAATCAAAATACAAATAGTTAAAGGCTGCCACTGTCAGCCTCCCCATGTGTTTCTCATCCATGTATTTCTTCCATGTCTCCCAAGCCCCTGGTGCAAATCCAAGTTTGAGAAGCAAACAGAACTTCTTCACATGTCTGTCTGCTTCATATGCCTCTCTTCTTGCCTTCTCTAGGTATTCTTCCAATTCCCTTTTGAGTCTTCTTCAGCTTCAAATTACCACTCAACTCCATCCTTCATTCAGTGAAAAAGGAAACATCCACTTTTTTGTGGAGATACTTCTCTATAACAATTGTGAAGTAGAAAGAACTTTCTTGTCAAGAGGGTAAAAGTTGTTAGAGTCTGACATGGTTGTATAGGCGAATAGTGATCATCCATATGTTTCCAGTTTCTTCTAAGCTGGCAAATAATCAAAATGCATCAGACATATTTATAAAGAGAAAAAGCCATATGTACATAAGGGAAAGAACCAGCTCGGAGTAACTCATCCCTATTGCTTTTGGTGCCATCTTAAATAGCTTAGCTTAGGAAAGGGAGGTTGGAGAAAGAAAGGGGAAAGTCAGGGCATTTATTGGGGAAAACAAAGATATATCTTCCTTCTCTGCTGAAAAGAGATAAGGGGATTAGATCTTTCTGGAATAGAGACTTACAGAAGTTTGGATTATAAAAAATCCAAGTTTGGATTATAAATATCAAAAGCAGCCTCCAACAATCTTTCAGAGCCCCTCATTTGTCAAATACATGCTTTGGGGTTATAGATTTTTGTTCCCCTACATGTGAAGGTAGACCAGTAATACATATCTTTAAACATGTGGCTGTGTGATACATAGGGACACCAAACTGTTAAGGAGAAAAACCCATTGTGCCATCTGCACAAAAAAGGTAAGGCAGACATTTCATGTAAAAGATCTGTAACCGGTGTGGAAAGAGAAAGGAGAGAGGGGACAAGAGAGGAAAGGATTTCAAATAACAAAGTCCTGTTCATAAGTCCCCAAATTACCTACCCCCTTAAGGGAAAATTCCTAGTCAAACAGGCTTGTGCAAAAGCAGGGAAGCTAAGGCCCAAAAGTTTTCCATAAGTCTAAGTCACTTTCTAGTGGGAAACAAAAAAGAACTAGGCAGTTCCCAGCGATCTGTGACGGAAGGGGAGACTCACATTCAAAATGAACCTTATTATCTACCACGAGGTCAAGATAATGGTTGATTTTGCCTCTCCCACAACACTAAAGTCCCTAGAGCAGACTTTCCACATTTCTCTCACCCACACGTCTCTTCTCAAACTGTTTCCCTTCTATTCATCTCCCCACTGCTCCTCCTTTCCATTTCTATTTATGTGTTCCCTGCTCTTTCCCAGATCCCCACCCCAACTCAGGAAGTCCAGTTCATGGTATGCTGGGAGTTGTATTTCAATGCAGCTTCATGGAAGTAGGGATGCAGAAAATAACATATATGC
This sequence comes from Scalopus aquaticus, assembly GCA_004024925.1. Classification (NCBI taxonomy): domain Eukaryota; kingdom Metazoa; phylum Chordata; class Mammalia; order Eulipotyphla; family Talpidae; genus Scalopus; species Scalopus aquaticus. The sequence goes on along the minus strand of PVIJ01002232.1, from coordinate 19,569 downwards.
TTGGAGCCACTGTCTTGTGACGTTCCTCCCCCTTTTCAAAAATACATTCTATAATATTTTCCTGGTGAAATTAGAGGTACAGGGATATAAAGGAGGATTTTTATCCCTCATTCTAAGGTTCAGAGCTGTGTAGCTTTCAGGGCTTGGGGTGGAAGAAAGCCTGATTAAAGATTGGTTGAGTGAGCAGGATGTTGTAAGGATTGGTCAGCAGGGATACAGAGTTCAGCTAATTGTTCATAAGGTGAAGAATTCGAATTTGGGGTCTGTGTATGTCTTTGTCTTAGGTGAAAAGGGACATAGAGATTCTTGTCTTAGTCATGTACATTCACATGGATCTTTTTAGTAGGTCACTTTATGGCACACCTGAAGTCTCCTATAGAGGTTCTGACCCATTGTAAAAGAATTTAGCAATGTGGCAAGAACTACAACAGAAAAGACTATTAGGCTTATGCTCAAGCACAAGGGAAGCAACACTGAAAAAGAAAATTTCTGAACTGGTTCCCTGCAGGGACCTAGGAAAGGTTTTTAAGATGTGATCTATCAGTGTGAGGTATAGGGGAACAGCATCATGACATGTTTGGGCTCTACTATATTGGGGTATACAGCGAAGCGTTACATGCTTCTTCATACCTCACGTTTCACTAACATCTTAATTTTCTACCCAAGGGTGTGTTTTTTTAGCATGCCTACATACCCCTGGTCACTCTAGTCCATTTTCTTTTCCCATCTGGCCATGCAGGGTCGTCATCTATCACCTCTATTCCAGGGAATTGTGAAACAATCACTTGTCAGGAGATAGCACCTTTTTGTAACGATATGGCATCTTTATTTAAACTGGTAGTTATGGTAGTGTAGGCTGTTTAAACAAGATGTCAGGAAGTGACTTGCCAGCTCAGAGTTTATGCCACCTAGTATATCTAAACTTCCCAGAGCACAATGGTGTGAGTTGGGGAATTTCTTGTCCTTTACTGTTTTCCTGGACTAGGGTAAATTTCCACAGTGTCACTTTCTTTTCTTCTTTTTTTAAAATATATTTTTATTGTTATTTATGTCTTTTACATTTTGTATTCCCCTTGGGTAACCCACCACCAATTCACCCGTGATCCATCTCCATGGTCCCTTGTGTTCTTTTCTACTCCATTTTGTGCCCTTATCCTCCCCTCCCCCTGCTCCCCCCCCCCACCCTCTGAGTGTCTCTCTCCTATTTGGTTTCCTTTTTTAATTTTTTTGAGATTTATTTATTTCTGTGTATTTCTGTATAAACTGGGGTGCATGTCGCTTCCATTTACTCTACATGTGCCTGGACCATTACCTCCTGGGGTTTGCTCTTTCCTTCATACCACAATTCCCAAAGATGACACCTTTCTTTTTTTTTCAAGATTTATTTATTTATGCATACAAGCTGGGGTACAGGCCAGAGGCGTGGGGCAGTGAGAGGGTTCGGGTTCACCAGAGACAGAGTGGGGAGCAGAACAGGCAGATGGATGGAAATACACTGCTGAAGGGAGCAGTGGGTGAGAGGTCTGTGGCGCCATGTGGGAATCTCCCCAGCCGGGCATCGAACTTGTGTTGCTGCTGCTGACAGCTCCACAGCATAGCACTTAACCGCTGTACCACCAGGGAGTCTCCAGATATCACATTTCTGAAACAAGGTGAGATAGAAGAATATTCCTATTGGTATCACCAATAAGACATGGCTAGATCTACAATTCCTACCCTGTTTCTTAAATTGCTTTGTTTACAAAATGGTACACAGTCTATGTTAAAGTCAACATTTGCATACACCTTCTATGCGCTTATTAGTTGGCGGCTCCACTAAGGTGTGTGTGCTAGAGAGCAGGACTGTCACTTGTATTTAGCCATATGTATAAAGTCTAGACTGCTCTGGAAACATGGTAGGTTCTCAGAAAATATTTGTTGTGAAAATGAAGTAAATAAATCCTTTTGCCTGAACTTGATGCTCGTTCTTCCTATTTTTTGTATCAATAGGTAAAACTTTGTGAAACTATGTTCTGGGTGCATTTTACCTGGAGAGGAAGCAGGTCTGTTTTTACCTGCTACCATAATGAAACACAGCTACAAACCCTGGAAGGAATCAGGCAGTCTGGATTTTGCACGTACAACTAAATACAAATCCTCCTCCTTCTCCTCATCATCTTCCTCGTAATCCTCATCAAAGGGGAACTGTGAAATGTGTAGGGAGAACTTGCTTGGGCCCCAGGACTGGAGGTACAACTCAATGGCCAGGCATTGTTTATCCGTCTAATGAAATAAGTGACCCTGACAAATGGTTTCCCTCAACCTAGCAACATGAGGCGGCCCATGGAAACCTTCTCTGAGTGGGAACTCCGCGGAAAACATCAGGTAGGCTGGGCACACTCTGAGCCTCACGGCCACAGTGTCAGGAAGAAGTGCCCTCCCCAGCAAAAGACTCCTCCCCACCCCCAGACCCTGGCAGGGGATAGAGAGGGTACCAAAGTTGTCGTGAGACACCTGCCTCTAATGAAGATGCGCTAGGATAAATGGGAAGGAACAACCCCCCAAATAGTCCTGGCCCAGGATGTTCTCTCTGCACAGGGAAAGGAGAGAGCTACAAAACAGGGAAACCTCCATGACTCTGAGACTCCTGGCCCCCCTGGGAAACAGGAGCATGAGGGATCAGTCAGGGCATATGGCCAAGCTCATCACAGGCATCCAGGCAGAAGCAGGGGTGATTCAGGTTGAGTTCTCACCCATGTACTCAAGAACTCAGAAGAAGATACACAGAAAGAAAAGCTGGGGGGAGGTGGAATCCTATACTTCTAAAGTACAAACTATGTTGTAAACTAGTGTTACCTCAATTAAAAAACAGGTTTATTTGCATGGGGAGTGAGAAGAGGAAGTGAGTGATAGAGATAAGGTTAATTGGCCAACACAGCCTACCAGGGTGGGATAGAAAGCAGGGAAAACAAGAGCGAGCAAGAACAGACATGCTCAGTTTTTTGGTGCAACATGGCCACTCCATAGTTTGCAGCGATGCTCTATTCAGGACGGCACATTCATGGCCTGGGAATTGTAATCCTCTGCACCTGAGATCTCATTGATGTGGAGATGGAGTGAGGTCTGGAAATACTCCAGGACATCATTCCAAGCTTGGAGTTTGCACTTATTCCTTTAATAATTTCCCCCTTTTAATTTTTTTCAACATTTCTATGGTGAGGAAAGAAAAAATGTGAGAGTGCTGGGACGTGTCCATAGAAGAAACTTTTTTTATGGGGTTACTGTGTATACAAAGGAAATAGCAATTAGTTATGCAAATCGTTCATTCATAGCCAGTGTGGCAAAGTCCTCCCTGTCTACAAAATAGTCAATCAGTCCTAATTAAAAAAAAAAAAAGACAGAGAAAGGATAAAAGCTAAAGACATTAAGTTTAAAAATAGCAAAAGGTATCTGAAAAACTAAAAAACAAAATAAGCAAACAAACCAAAATCTCAAAAGGAATTAAAAGAAACTGCTATTAAAATAATTTTCTAGGCCTCCTTGGTGGTGCAATGGGTTAAGTTTCAGCACTATAAAGAAGCTATAGGCAGCCACCGAAGCACAAATTCAATCCCTGGCCAGTGAGCTTCCCACATGGCTCAGCAGACCTTTCCTGCCTCACCCGCTGCTCCCCTCAGCACTGTATTTCAATCAATCTGCCTGTTTTGCTCCCCACTCTGTTTCTGGTGAATCCTCTCACACACACCCCTCCCCCCCACACACACTTCTGGCTTACACCCCAACTCTTGTATGCATAAATAAATACATCTTTTTCAAAAATCATTTTCTGTCCACCTTCATGCTAATTCTATCCAAATGTTTTTGTAATCAAAATACAATGCAATCCATTTGATCTGCTTTTTGTATAAACTCATAGGGCAGAAATAATAAGTGGGATTTTTGTTTGTTTTTTTTTTTACTTTGTTGGGACTTCTCATAAGGTCTCTTAGATTGAGCTCTCAATGTTCGGTCGGTACAAGCATTGAAAGTGAGGCCAGAGTAGAGTCTCACTAGACTGTACTTGTAATACCTGTAACTTTGGGTAGATTTCCTCTTCTCAAGATTCTTGAGACTTTTCTCTCCAGGATTTCGGAACCCTATAAGCAAAATGGAAGACTCTTCTTGGCTCTGCTCAGTCTCAAATCCCAGACATTCCAGACAAAATTTGGTAATGAACCATGTTTCTAATTCCTTAACTTAGGGAGAGACAATTAAAATTCCCTACTGATAGCATGAAAAGATAGATACATTACCACCAGTAATAGTAATTGTTTTCCATAATATGTATTAAAAATAATATCAGGGCCTCCCTGGTGGTGCAAGGGATTAAATCTCAGCACTATGAAGCTATCAGCAGCCACTGCAGATGAGTTTGATTCCCAGTCAGGGAGCTGACCCTCATGGCTCAGCAGAGCTCTCCTGCCTCACCTGCTACTCCCCTCAGCAGTGTATTTCAGTCAATCTGCGTGTTCTGCTCCCCACTCTGTCTCTGGTGAATCCTCTCACCTCCCCCACCCCACACATCTGGCCTACATCCCAGCTCTTTTTTCAAAAAAATATTTATTTATTTATTTATTTTTGCATTCAAGCTGGGGTGGAGGCCAGAGGTATGGGGAGGTGAGAGGGTTCATCAGAGACAGAGTCCATAGCAGAACAGGCAAATCGACTGAAATACACTGCAGAGGGGAGCAGTGGGTGAGGCAGGAGAGGTCTGCAGTGCCATGTAGGAATCTCCCCAGCCAGGCATCGAACTCGTGCCCCAGCTGCCGACAGCTCCATAGAGCTTCACTCAACCCATTGCACCACCAGGGAGGCCCTACATCCCAGCTCTTGTATACATAAATAATCTTTAAAAGTAATAATATCAAGAAAAAAGATAAAATGTGAACACAAGTTAGTTCTGCTCATAAAAATGCAAACTAAAATTGTAATAAACTGCTAAGGGGAGCAGTGGGGGAGGCAGAAGAGGTCTGTTCCACCACAGGTGGGTTAGCTCCCTAGTTGGGGATTGAACTCAGGCCGCAGTATTGATAAGGCTGAGGCCACTAGGGAGGCCCCAAAATCCCTTTTTAAAAATCCAGTATTATTTCAATCAAAAACTTATGTAAAAATTATGTTCATTTCCAATAATCCATTCAGTCCTATGTAGAAAATTCTGATTCTTGATTTCTGTCAATTATCATATTTCTTGACAATGTATCAAGAACTCTTCTTCCTGTTAATCTCTTCAGGAACAATACCTGCAAACATTTAAACTCTGCAAAAAAAAAAACCTGACAAAATTAAAAAATCTGATAACAGCATAATTGACAAGAACATTATGATTTCCATTCGAAAACGATAACGATTGACAAGCAATATTATATGAGAACATATCAGACACTTAAGTTTCACATGTATTTCTTAAGAATGCTAATATTAATATTCATATGTATGCCAGATTTAAAATTTTCTATCAAGTGAAAAAACTTTCTATTAAGCTCCAATTTATCAGATAGATACCAAATAGGTTAAATGCATCTAGTGTTTTTCCCATAATAGAAGGGAGAAAATTTACCCAGTGTCTTAGAAGTTTTACTGTGGTTACATAAAATTTCTTCTGATAAATCAAACAAAAGCTTACCAACTCTCCAAATTTAGATTTTGGGGAAGTTTTGTAATAAGTATTAGAGAAAACACCATTTACTTACCCAGTAATGACTATTTAAGATATCAAATGTCCAACTAGGCTCACTGGCACACTGCTCACAGCCACACCTTAAATTATTATTTCAATTCCACAATTGGTTTCTTAACTTTCAAACGCTGTTAATTTCCCAACTCCCATTTTACCCAATGTTTAAAGACAACCAGTTCACTTTAAATGCCTCTTTTGTGCAGGCTGTACCCAACCTAACAGGCACTGGTAAAGGATAAAAAAAAAATACACACAACACCACAACTTCAAAGATACAAGCTTCAAACCCAACCATTAAATTTCAAGCTAGTTCTTGTAAATTCCCAAGTTATCTCCAACTATGCTTCCTGGAAGCACTGTATTTCTGAGCTCAAAATTCTATAGGCACCATTTATACGAACTTTATATCTTCCCAAAGCCAGAATAATTAGATACAAAAGGAAAGATATTCAGACCTACAACAATCACTTGGGCTCAGACAGCTCCCTTAATTTTTCATATAATGCATGCGAAATAACTTATGCAACTAAAGTTTTAATCATATTTGCAAAGGAACAGAACTTTCTTTTTGCTGCCTTTTGAGAACAAATCCCAGTTTCTGAGACCAGAGTTTTTTCCTCATTGCCTGATTGAGAGGCAGTTTTACTCACATTGAAGTATACAGTCTGTTCACCTGAACCACAAAATATATCTGCAAAAACAGTTTACAAGAGACAAGAGGGAAATCAAACATAGGCCCATATTAAAAATGAGATCAAAAAAATTTCACAAAATATCAAAATTTGAAAAAAATGAAAAATGGGAAGTTAAAATTAAAACCAAGTAATTTTCCCATGGTTTCAAAGTCAAACTCCCCAAACTGGGGAGTGTTGATAACAAAGGTCACATGGTTTCAGATAAATGAAGCAAATTTAAATAGAGTTATCAATCACATTTCCTTTTTTTGTAGAGGCTGAATTCTCAATCCAATTCATCTAAAATGAAACTAAAATAATTTTTGTCTGGAATATTCCTTTCTTTAAACTTTAAACTATTATTTAATTTAAGCTCGTTCTAAAAAAATTCTGAGAGGACCTCCCTGGTGGCTCAGTGGTTAAAGTCTCAATAGCACTAACAAGCTATTGCCAGCCACTGCAGTACGAGTTTGAGCCGGGCCAAGGATCTAACCCACAAGGGACAGCAGACTGCCCCTGTCTCACCCACTGCTCCCCTCAGCAGTGTATTTCAGTAAGTCTACCGGTTCTGCTTCCCACTCTTGTCTCTGGTAAATCTTCTCACCCCTCACACTTCTGGGTTACACCCCAGTTCTTCTACACAATAAATAAATAAATCTTTGAAACAAAAAAGGAAAAGTTATTTTAAATAAATAAATTCTGCATGAATGACTAAATTATTCTATCAGCAATTAAAAAAATTTCCATTATATCTTCTTTTAATATTCCCTAGTAAATTACATACAAAAAATCAAGCTTGTGGTCACAAATTTTAATAAATAAAAATATGATTTAAAAAGAAGCCCCTCTCCTGAATTGTGACTGAGACATGGAGTAAGTGCCATGAGGTGCCTGAGAGAACACGTGACCGTCAGGAGTCCAAGGGTAGGAATGAGGTTGAGAGTCAGGCATGAGCAAAACATCATGGTGAGCATCCATATGAAGCCCATGGAAGGACCAAGAAGGTTCTGGGTGTTAGGACAGGAAGAGATCGGGGGTTGTCACTGGAAACAAATGAGAGTTTGGGCAGATTTCTTCAAAGCAGAGCTGTCTGATCTCCAGGTTTTATTCCAGCAAGAGTGTCAGCTGGAAACATGAGACCTTTTGGCCTCTGAGAGAGTGTGAATTCCCTGTGAGGAAGAGCATTCCAGAATCTTCCTGAGTCATATACGTATGTCAACCTCACCCTCACGTGGACTCCTGAAGGCACGGCAGGGCAAAACTGGTCAACTGTGGTTGTTTACTGTTTTTAGTTACCTAATACAACTTTATTTTGGCTCTTCCACCCTTCATCCTACAAGAGACAGAGAAAAGCTGTTTTCAGGGTCATATGCAAGAGAATCCTTAAAAATCTGGTGTAGCATAGAAAAAGAGCCAGATATTGATTAAATCAAGACTATGGAAGTTGGTTGCACAAATAATGAAGATAGACATTCATTTGTCAACCTCTGAACAGAGCACTGTGCAGTAGAGTCTAAGTTACAGCTTAGGGGACCCAGAAGGAAGGCTTTCCTTAAAGAGAAACCAGGATAATGTTAACATGGCACCAATGGGTATTGCAGATTTATTTTTCTGGATATTTTCTAAAGAAGAAAGATTTTCTTCTGCCTCTGATGAGTCTTGCCAAAGTAGGTTGAGCATTTTCATGATTTCTTAAGAACACTTCATGTTCTCTTAGCCTCTAATTAGCATTTTTATGTGCTTTTCTGGGGTTCAGTCCAGAAAGACAATAAATCATTTGTCTAACCATCTTCGTTGAAGGTCCCCTGTGGGATGAGTGTAAGTGTCTTATTAATCCTTTGGCAATGAGCTCCTATCAGTTCAGCCTAATTTCATCCAAAACCCATCAGCAATTTCTGGATGCAAAAAGGCTATGCCAGGAAAAAATTCAACAATCCTTTAGCTGTGGGGTAGGGGTAGCATTATGTGGTCTATGAGTATATACTGGAACCCTTATTTTCTTTGTAAATTGTCTGCATGAGAGAGGAGCTGCTTATTATATTTTCTGAAAAAGTCACTGACCATGTCTCCAGGAGAACTGCTCGTTGTGGGCAATTCCGCAGACTGCTCTTGCCTGGTGCTTCGGCCTGAATTCTGGCAGGTCTTTCCCTAGATCTGTCTCATTATTATGCCTCGGCCTTACCTATGAGCAGCAGTCTCTTTTGCTGTCCAAATGTGCCCAGATTTTTCAGATAGGGGCTCTGCAAGAAATCAGCAGACATGGAGCAACACCGGACAAAGGGGTTAAAAGCTTAGCAGTTCTCTTGCTGGATACATGACTGGAGTCTCCTTCACTAGCAAAAGCATTTTGGGTTTGCTGACTAATCAGCTGCCACCCAAATTAGCTGAAAATTTGCCAGATAGTAACATTTATTCTGCTGCAAGTTTTTTCTAATTATGAGCATTTTTAACAAGACTTTTCTTAAAGATTTATTTTTTTATTTATTTATGCATAGAAGAACTGGGGTGTAAGCCAGAGGTGGGGGAAGGGAGGAGTGGGGAGCAGAACAGGCAGATCTACTGAAATACTCTGCTGAGGGGAACAGCGGGCGAAAGAGGAGAGGTATACTGTGCCATCTGGGTTAGCACCCTAGCCAGGGAGGGGTGGAACTCATGTCTCAGTGATTGGTAATAACTTGATGTTGCTGAGACTTTAACCCCTGCACTACCAGGGGGGCCCTTAACAAGCCTTTTCTGTCAAGAAATTCAATCCAGTGACAAAAACCTGTCAATGATGGGTTAAAGGTCAGGCTTCTTTTCCCTCAGAAACTTTAAATTCTTCCCTAACCCCGACATATGGTAGGTTCATAACCATTGTGTTGGAGTGCCTTGCCTTCTCACCTATATTTACTCATAATTCTCTCTCTCTGTTTCCGTGTCTTAGTCTAAATCCCTATGTCTGTGAGTCCACAACTCAGTATCTTATGGGTCAATCTATTTAGGAGCTACCTGGTTTCCTCTGATTTCCAGACAACTCTACATTTCTCCCCAGGCAACCAATATAAAGTGACAAAGATGACAGGTCACACATTGAGGATCACTGGGGTCCAGGTGCTTTTTCTATTTCATCTCTCTTCCTCAAGGACACTGTGATTATTATACTCATTTTGATGACTATGGAGGGTCACATAACCCAAGGCAGAGAATAAAAAGGGTAGTTAGGATTCATCGTGGGAGTGGCATCACAAGAGCACAACTCCAGAGAGGCACCTGCCTGGATTCTGTTGCTCACCAGGAGAAGCATTTTGTGTCAGGTGTTATACCTGATAAGCAGTATAAATATAAGCCCTAGTGAACATTGCTTCGTTGTGTTCACTTAGATAACAGATTGTTGTACTTGAAGTACATGATGGAGGCTGATTTCTCATAGGAATTGGAGGGAAATAGTTGAAGCTAATTTGTTTTTATGAATTCTGCTCTCTTCTTCCTCCTGACCCTAAAGGAGCATTTCTCAGAGTCAGGGAGGCTGCGCATACACAGCAGGGAACCCAAGAACTCAGGAAACCTGGTGTGTTTATTTTCTCATTTGCTCTTCTGTGACCTTCAGTATCTGCCTCTGCCTTCTGGGTGGTTTCTGGGAAGCAGAGTTGGGGACTCTGGTCAACAGCACTGGCCCAGGTCAGAGGGAAGAGACATTGGGATTTGGGCTTTGTCACTAATTACCCATGTGGCATTCTTCACAGGCTGCAGCTTTCTTCTTCTCATTTTCTCAGGGAAATGGAGATTTGAAGATAAAGTAGATTTTGTCCTATCCTATGTTTTGTTCTATGTATTTCTTGTGTATGGTGATGTGTTAGTCTAGGGGCTTTCTTTCTTGGTATTTGGGATTTGATATTAAAATGTCTAAAACACTTGGACATATCAAGTATGAATAAGTGAATGATTCCTCAAAGTCACTACATTTTATAGGGCAATTCTGATTATCTTATTTATATTTCAAATAGTCAAGTGGAATAAGTGACACTACCCCCATTTTATAGGTGAAAGTTTGCTATACAGTTTGCAGCTGGTCACACAACTCAGAGTGGCCGACTTAGTTCGCTGGGCCCCACCTCTGTAGTAGTTACTGAAACAAGAACTCTCCAGCCCATTAGCCTGCATTGACCTGAGAGCAGGCTGGTTTAGACAGGGGCCTCGGTTTTCCCTTTTGTGTCTGGCCCCAGAATAGTAAATTTCCCAATCAGTTTCAAATTATGCAGATTGAAAATGGTGCAAGTTTGGCTGGTGCTTAAACAGCAGCAAACAGTCAAGATCATAAATGGACAGTCAGGTTCAAGCACTCCAGTTGTCTGTCTAGGACTTGAGTTAATTATGAAGATTGAAAATGGAAGTGAGCTGATTGGTGCTAACAGACCAATCAGACACTTAGAAGAGAAAATAATCGAATCAGACCTGTGTGATGGATAAAAGCCAGGCAGGAGCCATCTTGAGTCAGTCAGCAGCCAGCCTCCAAAGAGAGGCTGCACTCAGCAGCCAGTTCCCAAAAAAAGAAGTATTCAACAGATGACCATCATGGTATTCAGCAGACCTCCACAGATCCTCCTAGACCTGCAGCTTCCGGTTCTCCAGAGACCTCAGAGATTCAGCTGTTGCACTTGCCTCCAGCCCTGCCTCTGACACCACCTAAAAGGGGCACTGTCTGCCTTGGCCTGGTGTCTCCAGGAGCTGTTCATACTGATAGCCACAAAGAGCCATAGCACTGCTGTCTCTGATACCTCCACCCTGGTAACTGGTATTGACCAGCGCTACTGATCAGTGACTGGGCCTCTGTCTGGTCACCTTTGAGCACTTTCGCTGGTTCTCTGGCACCACCTCCTAGTGCTGTTGAGTCTGTCACGGTGTGCTCAGGCATCCAGTGCTGTCCAGACTAGCCTTTAGACTGTTGCTGTGGGCTGCTGCACCGTCTCACTGATCACAGCTGTGATAACCTCCAGCTGTCACTGTGAGGTGGCTCCTGGTACCCTGCTGACTGCTGTGCCACCAGCTCCAGGCCCTCATGGATGGAACAGCACCCTCTCACACGAGCAGCTTTTGTTTGGGGCTACCAGATGCTGCAGACCCCATCTGGGATGAGAGCGCCAGCCTCTGTGGCCTTAGAAACTCTTTCCTTTTCCCAATCTCCTGTTTATTAAATAAAACCCATTATTGTTGGACCCTGAGCCTGACTGGTGTCTTGCAATTGAGTGCATGGGTGAGAACCCACAGATAATGACCAACACCCCCACCTTGGCACTGTTCTTTAGTACTCTTTGTACGCTGTTTTGTTGCCATGGGGGTCAAATGGAGATGGTGCAGAAAAACTGAAAATACGGTCTGTCCAAGGGACCCTTCCCAGTTTATTTCTACAGAGTTATCAATCACTTTGATCCTGGTAGTGGAGCAGGTCAAAGGACCTGCTATGGATGGTGCTACTTGCCAGACCTGCACCTGAGGTTATGGCTGAATATTTCCTCCTGATAACTTGAAGGCCCACATTTGGTTCCCTTCCCTCTTTAACACCTTTATGTGTTTGTTAATTTTTATTTTTTGTTTTTAGTCTTAGAACTTTTTTCAGGAAACAAAAATAATTAGTTGAAAAGAACTGAAGTTAAACTATAGAATAAACCATATATTTATATACGTGCATATGTGTATGGCAAGCATTGTATATTTGTGTATTTAAGTTTTATGTGTACACTGTGTATGCTTGTTTTGTGAGCATATGTGTTTGTGTATATGCATGCATGTGTGTATTTGTATGTCTATCTATGTAAGCATGTCTGTGTGTATTTTTTTAAAGATTTATTTATTTATGCATACAAGAACTGGGGTATAGGCCAGAGGTAAGGAGTGGCGAGAGGATTCACCAGAGAGAGAGTGGGGAGCAGAACAGGCAGATCTAGTGAAATACACTGCTGAGGGGAGCAGTGGATGAAACAGGAGAGGTCTGCTGTGCCATGTGGGAAGTTCCCTGGCAGGGATCGAACTCATGCTGAAATGGCTGTGGATAGCTTCATAGTGCTGTGACTTAACCGCTGTGCCACCAGGGAGGCCCTGTATTTTTAAGTGGAATAAAACTCTCAATATTATTAGACAATGAGAATATTGGCTCATCAAATTGAGAATTGGAATCTAGAAAGCAGTCTGACCTATTTTACTCTATTAAAAGTGTTCCAATAATCACAGGTCTGAGTTTAGTTTATATAGATAACAATAGCAAGTCAATGAGATTAAAAGCTAATTATTCTGGGGGTGGGGCATGCTTCTGGTTCTAAGATATTATTTTTTTAAAGATTTATTTATTTATGCATCGAAGATCTGGGGTGTAGGCCAGAGGTGGGGGGGTGGGTATGGGTGAGAGGATTCACCAAAGTCAGAATAGGGAGTAGAATAGGCGAATCCACTGAAGTACACTGCTGAGGGGAGCATTGGGCGAGACAGGAGAGGTCTGCTATGCCATGTGGGTCAACTCCCTGGCTAGGGATTGAACTCATGCAGAAGTGGCTGATGACAGCTTGATAGCACTGAGACTTAAACCCCTGCACCACCAGGGAGGCCGTGGTTCTAAGTTATTTTGACCTAAAACTATATTGATACTATCTATGTGTAGAGTAAGCTGAATGCTGGGGTTTCATTTCCTAAGAAAGCACTGTGGAGATGGAAAGACTGGGTATCCACTGTTTAAATTTCTTTTTATGATTCCTTGGTCATTAATTGGGGTTAAAAACATTTGTAGAGGTTTGCATCTATAACTCTCAGAGCACATTAAAGATGGAAGCCCATTTTAACTCGATAAACATAATTTGGTAAGAAAAAAGAAGAAGAAAATTCTGAAATAAAAACAGAAGAACACTGGGTTTACTCATAGTAAATTTTGACCTAGATGTTTCATTCACATCTATGCAGATGACATGCTCGCTTGTCTGCTGGACTGTGGTAGGGAGGGTGGGGGGTAACTTCCCAGAATATTTTACAACATATTCACAATATCTATGTGTGTTTGCCCTACCTCTTTGTTTGCTTGTGTGATGTACTTACATGTGTATGTGTGTGTGTGTGTGTGTGTGTGTGTGTAAACACGTGTGTATTATATTTGTATCTCAGCTGTCCCTTTCCCTTGGGTGCAGATTGTAGTTGCCCATCAAATGTTAGTGATTCTTCCCTCCACATTCTGAATTGGAGACTTTCTCTACTATCCCTGTTCTGAAAATAACTCAAAAACGTCTCCTTTATTTTTATTCAAAAGTTCAAATGTATTTACTCCATTTGTATCCTATTGCTGCATTTGTACCCTAGCATTTGTACCCTATTGCTGCACTTAGTGTTAGGTTTCCAATTCATTCTACTTTGATGTCACCCAACACCTGTCTCCAAGGGGCTCTTTAAGTAATCCGAGTGGTGACTGTGCCACAAATTTAATAATCTCTAGAAACACATTCGTTACTCCCACAAACTCCTCCAATAAGTTATTTTTACAGTGAGTGAATACAGTGAACAATGTACAGCAAAGGTACGAGGATTCACCAGGGAAGAAGCAACTGCAGCAGACATTTTAGGTATCTTGCTTGGTCTCTTGTACTGCATTTATAATTTTTTGGAAATGTTTGTTCTCATTTGGTATAAGAAATGGGCCAAGGGATGTCATGTAAGGCTAGCTGCCCCTTCCCCCCAGCCTATCCATTGTTATCTTTTGGGTAGATTTTGGAATTTTTCTTGAAGCTGTTGCCCTTGCTGTAAGCAACCTCTTCAGGTCCACTGTTGACAGGCTCCTTGGCAGAGAATTTCCTCTATTTCATGGAGTTGCCCCTCTTACCTGCCTCTTTGATACACAGGGATAGCCTGTAGGGCTGGTCACACTGTGGTGACCACAGACACAGGCTTGGGTTGGGCTGACGTTCCTAATCAGCTGGACCCGCCTCTCACCAATGGATGTTAGCCCCAGGTCAGAGCGCATGGGTGGTCAAATGAAGGAGGAACCAGGGCAAGGCTTTCTGTGGGCTCTTAAGGATACGTTTTAGTTACATTTGTATGAAAAAAAATAACATAAGGGGGTTCACATTTATGCATAGTGAAAAACCTTCAGGTTATGGGCCTGAGGCTGTTATTCTAAAGCTGAGCTTTCCTCATGCTGAGGCCCAGTGTGGCTTGAGCCTGGCACCAACCTGTGTCTCCAGGTATTCCTTTCCTCAGCACCGGGCTGGAGTCACCCACCAAGTTCCAATCGTTCTTCCCTCCGCATTCTATATTGGAGACTTGTTTTCTATGACCATTATGCTCTTTAATGAAAACTCTTCCTGCGGCTCACTGTACTTTCACAGCCGCACGACATTTCCCCCACAGAACTCCCCTTGCCTGCTTCCAGAGCCATGCTGGGAAGCCCTCACGACTCATAGGGTACTTTCCCCATCCTTACACTCCTGAGGCTCTGTGTGGCCCACACAACAGAATCACACACATTCCCCGGGGCGTGCTGTTCCCTCAGCCGTCTGTCTCTAGCCATGTCGGTCAGCCCTGCTGCCTGCCACTTGGCTTGCCGGGCCTGTTTGCTCTTCATGAACTTTTATGCAGGTGAATTCTTTTCTTGTCATAGTCTCCACTCTTTGAAAACAAAAGTTGGGATACTAGTTGAAGCTTAACTTTTGAGGCACAGTCTCTGATGTTCCTTACTTGAAAAGACTATGACATTGACAGGTACCCTGAACCCCTTTCCTCGTGGAGGCTGTCACTTAATCCCTGTCTCGCCAGACAGGAACCTGGGTTGTAACTTACCTTAATGTTTCCTAATCTTTAAAAATGCTTGGCATGTATGGTTAAGCAATGTCTTTCTTGACTGCTTAATTTACCATTTAATACAGTTCAAATCACATTAAATATATACTATTATTTCAAATATAAGATTGAATACTGTAGTAGTTATATTTGAGAGAATACAGGGAAAATGTAGCTGTATTGGTAGGAATATTAATAAATAATAGAAAAAAGAAACAATGAAATATTTATTGTGATCTAACACAAGTTTCCCAAAGTACCCCTGTTCCTTGGTCCAACAATTTATTTTCCAGAAATATGTCATACAGAGAGAAACAACTATAAATGTTTGTTCAGAGCTGTTATTGATACAATCTCTTTATAAACATATTGTCAGGACCAACTTCACATTTCAATCCTAGAAAAAGTGTATTCTGATTTGCTCACCTATGAAATATTATTAGAACTATCTTATTTATTATTATTTGTCATTAAAATGATAACTATGAAACTATAAGATACAAAACAATGTATTGCTAGAATGACAGTCTTTAAGAAACAGATTATTAATAGGTTATTAATCTCTGCATATACAGATTTTCCTTCAAATATCCAGTAATTTATGTCATTTATATTTGTATGCGCACATGTGCATACATCATACTGATAACAAGTGTACATCTCCAATATCTTCTATATAAATTTGTATATTTATATGTACATTCATCCATATGTATCTCCAGTCTTTCTGTTGTCTATCTACATATCTGTCTATGTGGCTGGATTTAAAAAAATGCCAAAAAGTTAAAAATGATTGTGTTTAAATTATTATATTTAGAAAAAGTCTTCTGTGGAATAGGTTTTCTCTTTTGTAGATTTTTTGTTTCCAAAATTTGCTTCTGTGAACATGTATTATTTTATAAATAAAGTACATAGTTGTACTTTTTTCAAAAGTACCTTATCAATCATCTCACATTTACAACCACCAAAAATTTCTAAAAATTGGAATGCATTTTCAATAAAATAGCAATATCCAAGACAATGGGCATTTTCCCCTCTGGCAGTAGCACAATGAGAACACATTTGACACACGTCCCAGAACATTCCGAGTGAACTAACAGCAGGAAACACACTCAAGCTGAGATCATTTTCACTTACTAGATGAATTTGTTCTAAGTTTCAAAAGTTAACCCAGCAAGTGTGATTTGAATAGATTATAGTAGAGTAGGACTACATCAAGGAGAGAATATTAAAAAACTTATTCAAACTAAACTCTTCCAATATTGAACAATTGTTTGCACATGACCCAGTATCTGCGTTATATGTTTCCATTTCACAGATAATAGCTCTAACCGCTATGGGAAACCAACAGCTCCCCAGTGAGTGCTCAGCTCAACCCAGGAACCCAACTGAATATTTTTATGCAGTATTTCTCACTACAGTAACTCTCCTACAATGAAGGCATTATTGTTGTTGCTGCTGCTGAATATAGAAGAGAAAACTGAAGTAGAGAGATATTAGGGACCCTCCCCAGGCTTGTGGTGACAGGTGAACAATGCACCTCCAGTGTCAGATTCAATGCCTGGTCTCCAGTGAGTTTTCCATAAACGCTAACTGGTACAATTAACAATGGGAACATTCTCTGAAACACCTGATAGAAACCTTCCCAAGACAGAGGGAGAGACCTGCAGTCAATGAAGTCTCCTATCTGCAATCCTCAATCTTTACGGTTACATATTACATCCTAGAGACCAGGTGCCACATGAAGAGGGATGAGTTCATACCTGCTTGTGGCAGTGGTCTCTTTAGGACAAGGCTCAGAGAGACTCCACCATTAGTGGAGAGATAGTCACACTAGGGAAGAAAGGAATCAGGCTGAGTGTAGAAGGTCTTTTCAATTAGAGACAGGAAAAAAAAAAAAAAAAACAAAAGTAGCAAACATCACAGGTTCCTAGTGGGGAAGAGGTTACAACCACAGATGCCTCACGGGGATCCATTCTTCCAGAAATATCGTCATGACTCTGTCTACTAGGGCTACCTGTGCACGGATGCCTGAAACCATGTTTCTGATTTCTTCTTCATTCCTTTCAAGTTCTCTATCTTCAACACAAACCCACACCTCAAAAAGGCTCTAGTCAATGAAGGAAAAAAATTTACAAGACTTCGACAGTCTAGTCAAATCCAATGTCTGTTTTTTCTGAAATGTTTTCCCATTGTGAACTACACAATAAGTCATAATAAAAAGGTAACAAATCTTGACCCACATTTGGATAAAAGTCATCCAACAATTCCTATAAACTGTGGCAGGCACACAGCTCCTTTGTGTGCATTATGAAGTTTCCCTAGGACATACTGCAAGTTAATGGCACTTCCTTCTTAAAACAGACTCTGCCTTGCCCCAACAGGCAAGTTTAGATTTTGGCTTTCACCCTTCTTGCACCATACATACTCTGTGCAAGAGTGTTACACAACTAAGGCCTTCCCAGTGGCACAGCGGTGAAGTGCTGCGCTGTGGAGCTGTTGGCAGTGGCGACGCAAGTTCGACGCCTGGCCAGGGAGAATCCCACATGGCCCGGCAGACCACTCCTGCCTCGCCCGCTGCTCCCCTCAGCAGTGTATTTCTGATCTGCCTGTTCTGCTACCCGCTCTGTCTCTGGTGAACCCTCTCGCTGCCCCATGCCTCTGGCCTGTACCCCAGCTTGCATGTATAAATAAAAAATAAATCTTTTAAAAAAAAAAGAGTGTCGCACAACTTGTGCAACTATATATACTGACACTAGATCACGGATAATTTATTTACAGGGGAATGTAGGATGAATTTTTAGAATATTTTTGAAAGGGACTAAGAAAAAGCAGATAGGAGCATATCTACTCACTTGGGACAAGTTTGGCTAATGTAGCTGAACATGATGCTGACCAAGAAAATACCATGTGCTCTTAAGGAGAAAGGGATCCAAGATGAGTCATATTGATTAATTTACTTATTCATTCAACATTTATTTTGCACCCTCTGCTAGGCTCTGTGCCAGTACTGAGGATACAGGGGTTCATAGGCAGTTGTGTTCTTGTGAAGCATGTACTAACCTGTTTTAAGTAAATTAATATATGTGTTTTATTGTAACATTTCTCTAGGCCTTTAAAATGAATTACCATAACTCCAGAGAAAGATTTAATAGGCCATTGCTAAAGTTTCTATTCCCCCCCCCCCCGCCTCTCCCCCACCATTCCTGTGTTCATTTGTTCATTTCCCTCCTTCTCCTTCTTAACCTCCGGGCCCTCAGGATGTGTGTTGATGTCCAGTAATTTTTGAAAGTGCTTTACATTGTCAAATTGTCTGTTATATGAATGACCTATCTTTGTTTTATCATTTTGGGAATACAGATACTAGTACATCATTCCATTGCCCTAGCCCATACAATGTACCAGAGATTGAGCTTTTCACTTCTCTGTGTGTTGGGACTTGACTAGAGATCACCTAAATGCATACACTTCTGCAAATACTCCTTATTCAGTGAGAACTTCTGAATCTTAAGAATGAAAGTCTTTGAATGAAAAAAAAAACAACAACAAACATTCAATTACCCAGAGCAGAAGAAAAACACTGATTTCCAAAGGTGTCCCTTTTGAGCCTTATAATGTGGCAGAATTAACCTTTAAATTGGAATGACCTGGAATCAAGCTTCAATTTTTCAATTTAAATAGTTCTGCTGCCCTGGGCATTTCCTTAGTCTCTTTGAAGGTCCCCATTCATTCATGTATTTGTTTGTTTATTTATTTATTTAACATCATTGTTCATTTTTGTACAATTCCCATGACCCATGCATCATCACTATAGTTCCTTGTGCTCTTTCCCTCCCTTGTTTTGATCTTTCTGTTACAAGGCAGGGAGAGGGGTACCCCAGAATCCCCAAATCTGCCCGCTCTAAATAGGTTCTGCCATCAGCCACATCAAGATGAAACATATAAGACCTTTAATGGATGTATGTCATGTAGAGTTTTGCCTATATTTTCTTCTATACATACATCCATTAAAGGTCTTATATCTTGAAAGATACATCCCTCAAAGCAAAGGAAGTAAAAGACAATATAAACAGATGGGATTATATCAAAATAAAAAGCTTCTGTACAGCAAAAGAGACATTAACCAAAACTACAGACACCCTACCAACTGGGAAAAGATCTTTGCACACAATACATCTGATAAAGGACTGATAACAAAAATTTACAAAGAACTTACACAACTCAACAACAACAAAAAAAGCCAATAACCCAATCAAAAAATGGGCAGAAGAGCTCAAAAGGCACTTCTCCAAAGAAGAAAAGCAAATGGCCAACAGATACATGAAAAAATGCTCAACATCACTTATAATCAAGGAAATGCAAATCAAAACCACTATGAGATACCACCTCACACCTGTGAGGATGGCACACATT